>CM042398.1:20732068-20912068 GCA_023634145.1 Thymallus thymallus | reverse complement strand
ACTCTGCCTCCACACCTACAGTCTTTACTCTGCCTCCACACCTACAGTCTTTACTCTGCCTCCACACCTACAGTCTTTACTCTGCCTCCACACCTACAGTCTTTACTCTGCCTCCACACCTACAGTCTTTACTCTGCCTCCACACCTACAGTCTTTACTCTGCCTCCACACCTACAGTCTTTACTCTGCCTCCACACCTACAGTCTTTACTCTGCCTCCACACCTACAGTCTTTACTCTGCCTCCACACCAATGGACATTTATTTATTGTGATTTTGTTTATAGTACTATTTCTATTGTTGTTTTCTATTACCATTTTCCTTATTTTATTTCACTTAGTCCTGCATGTTGGAGCTTGAAGCCTAAGAATTCCACTGAACCCTGCAATCACACCTGCAACCCTGTACATGTGACTATTACTGTAAACAATCTGAATCTGAATCTGAATCTGAATCAGGCGTGGTGGAAGTATTGTACTGAGGGACATAATCCTCAGTTGACTCTGGAAGACACAGGTGTGTCAGGCATGATATTCTTGCCTGGGGAATCGTGCCTTTGGGCCGGAGTTGTAGGGAATGGGGTGTCATTTGGACCCCCCCCCCCCTCTCTCTCTCTCTCCCCCCTTCTCTCTCTCTCTCTCTCTCTCCCCCCCCCCCCCCTCCCCCCTTCTCTCTCTCCCCCCTTCTCTCTCTCTCTCTCCCTGCCCACCTGTCTGGGAAGTGATCTTCCATTTTCCGATAGATAGATAGATAGATAGATAGATAGATAGATAGATAGATAGATAGATAGATAGATAGATAGATAGATAGATAGATAGATAGATAGATAGATAGATAGATAGATAGATAGATAGATAGATAGATACTTTATTGATCCCCGAGGGGAAATATCTTCGTCAAGCAGCTACGAAAAAACACAGGGCAGGTGCAAAATGCCAGAACGAAAATACACAAAAGACAGATACACGATACATGATACATAAAGCGGCAGTATGAAAAAGTATAAAAATAAAAGAAGTCTGGAGTGCAAAAAAGCTATAAAAAGACATTGCATAGTATGGGTGGATGGCTGAATATGTACACTATACATTGTAACAGAGTGTTAGGTAAAGAAAAAAAAAAGAAAAAAATATTACAAGTTGATATAGATAAATAAGGAGTATTTGCATGGTTAACTATACTATACAGGTCAATGGCAGAGAAAATACTTAAATAGCTAAAAGTGTGTATGATATATGTAAGTGAGGGTAATAATGGTTTACTTAATATACAGTCTGGTTAAATGAACAGGTAAGTGAATATTTTGCATGGTTAAATTAACTGTACAGGTAAATGTACAGTTAAATGTACAGGTAAGTGAATATTTGCATGGTTACATTAACTGTACAGGTAAATGACAGGAAGAGATACTTAAATAGCTAAATGTGTGTATGATATAATTTAGGGTAATAATAGTAATTCCCTTAAAATACAGTCCTTAGTGCAGGGTTTAATTACAGATAAATGCACGTATTGCACATTTGATATACTAAAAGCAATGAAAAAAGATACAACTGACTGGATACTAATATGCATTCCTGAATGAATGACTACGTAAGTTCAGTCCAAGAATTACTTACAATATTGCACGTGATATGACATAACAACTGTACATGAATATGTACAGTGGGGAGAACAAGTATTTGATACACTGCCGATTTTGCAGGTTTTCCCACTTACAAAGCATGTAGAAGTCTGTAATTTTTATCATAGGTACTCTTCAACTGTGAGTGACGGAATCTAAAACAGAACTTAATATTTGGTACAGAAACCTTTGTTTGCAATTACAGAGATCATACGTTTCCTGTAGTTCTTGACCAGGTTTGCACACACTGCAGCAGGGATTTTGGCCCACTCCTCCATACAGATCCTTCAGGTTTCGGGGCTGTCGCTGGGCAATACGGACTTTCAGCTCCCTCCAAAGATTTTCTATTGGGTTCAGGTCTGGAGACTGGCTAGGCCACTCCAGGACCTTGAGATGCTTCTTACGGAGCCACTCCTTAGTTGCTCTGGCTGTGTGTTTCGGGTCGTTGTCATTCTGGAAGACCCAGCCATGACCCATCTTCAATGCTCTTACTGAGGGAAGGAGGTTGTTGGCCAAGATCTCGCGATACATGGCCCCATCCATCCTCCCCTCAATACGGTGCAGTCGTCCTGTCCCCTTTGCAGAAAAGCATCCCCAAAGAATGATGTTTCCACCTCCATGCTTCACGGTTGGGATGGTGTTCTTGGGGTTGTACTCATCCTTCTTCTTCCTCCAAACACGGCGAGTGGAGTTTAGACCAAAAAGCTCTATTTTTGTCTCATCAGACCACATGACCTTCTCCCATTCCTCCTCTGGATCATCCAGATGGTCATTGGCAAACTTCAGACGGGCCTGGACATGCGCAGGCTTGAGCAGGGGGACCTTGCGTGCGCTGCAGGATTTTAATCCATGACGGCGCAGTGTGTTACTAATGGTTTTCTTTGAGACTGTGGTCCCAGCTCTCTTCAGGTCATTGACCAGGTCCTGCCGTGTAGTTCTGGGCTGATCCCTCACCTTCCTCATGATCATTGATGCCCCACGAGGTGAGATCTTGCATGGTGCCCCAGACCGAGGGAGATTGACCGTCATCTTGAACTTCTTCCATTTTCTAATAATTGCGCCAACAGTTGTTGCCTTCTCACCAAGCTGCTTGCCTATTGTCCTGTAGCCCATCCCAGCCTTGTGCAGGTCTACAATTTTATCCCTGATGTCCTTACACAGCTGTTTGATTGAGTGTGTGGAGTACGTTTGATTGAGTGTGTGGACAGGTGTCTTTTATACAGGTAACGAGTTCAAACAGGTGCAGTTAATACAGGTAATGAGTGGAGAACAGGAGGGCTTCTTAAAGAAAAACTAACAGGTCTGTGAGAGCCGGAATTCTTACTGGTTGGTAGGTGATCAAATACTTATGTCATGCAATAAAATGCAAATTAATTATTTAAAAATCATACAATGTGATTTTCTGGATTTTTGTTTTAGATTCCGTTCCTCACAGTTGAAGTGTACCTATGATAAAAATTACAGACCTCTACATGCTTTGTAAGTAGAAAAACCTGCAAAATCGGCAGTGTATCAAATACTTGTTTTCCCCACTGTAAATACAGACCTGAATTAATAAAAAAGTCCTGAGTGAATGAGTGATTACAGACCAGAGTTACTCACGGATGGATGCATAATTGTTAAACTAGGTCCTAACACCCCAACGGTTCCAGGTCTATGTTGCCTTCGGCACCCCGGTGAGGCATTAAATAGTCTAATAGCCGCTGGCAGGAAGCACCTCCTGTAGCGCTCTCTGGCACACATGGTGGGATCAGTCTGTGACTGAAGGTGCTCCTCTGCGTCATAACCATGGCATGCAGAGGGTGGGTGACGTTGTCCATGATGGCCAGCAGTTTGGCCAGGATCCGTCTCTCCGCCACCTCCTCTAGAGTGTCAAGGCTAATCCCCAGAACAGAGCTAGCCTTCCTGATCAGCTATTTTCCCATAGAAGCATCACCGGCCTTTATGTTGGCGCCCCACCACTGCAAAAAAGAGTGGCATGTTCCAGAGTTATATCTGAAGTCCGAGGTGTAGAGGGTGAACAGGAAGGGGGACTGGACCGTTCCCTGCGGGGCCCCTGTGTTGCTCACTGCCCGTTCTGACACACAGCTCTGTAGTCGCACAAATTGTGGCCTACCGGTCAGGTAGTCCGTGACCCAGGAGACTAAGGGTGCTTCCACATTCATCCTCTTCATCTTCTCACCCAGTAGCAGGGGCTGAGTGGTGTTGAAGGCACTGGAGAAGTCAAAAAACATAACCCTCACAGTGCAACCTGCATTGTCCAGGTGAGAGTAGGCCCTCTGCAGAAGGTAGATGATTGCATCATCCACTCTGATGTTGCGCAGATATGCGAACTGCAGGGGGTCCAGTGATGTACACACCAGGGGTCTGAGGTGAGCGAGGACTAACCTTTCCAGGGTCTTCATGATGTGGGATGTTAGCGCTACAGGTCTGAAGTCATTCAGGACAGTGGGGTGTACCTTCTTGGGCACTGGGACCAGGCAGGATGTTTTCCACAGCACAGGGACCCTTTCCAGGCTCAGGCTAAGGTTGAAGTGTCGCTGGTGTATTCCACATAGTTGGTCAGCACAGACCCTAAGCACCCTTGGGCTGATGCCATCAGGGCCCACCGCTTTCCACTGATGTAGTCTCTCCAGCTCTCTCTTCACTTGGGTAGTGGCTTTCCAACCTCGCGATAACAGAGTGGATGACGTCACATGCTGTGTTTGCATCACCGGAGGGTGGGATGTAAACAATAACAGCAATGGCCACCGTGAATTCCCTCGGCAAATAGTAGGATCTCAGGCAATCGGCTAACAGCTCAATGTCCGGGTTACACAACTGTTCCTTAACAGTAATATGTCTCGGATTACACCATCTAACTAATAAAGCCATCCCCCCACCCTTACTCTTACAGGAAGAAACGCTATCCCTGTCCGCTCTGATGGTCTGGAAACCGCTGATAGTTACGTTCTCTATGGGGATGTTATCATTCAGCCATGTCTCTGTAAAGCACACTAGGCTAGCTTCCCAGTAATCTCTTTGTCCATGGACCAGCCCATCAAGCTCGTCCATCTTGTTATGTAGCGATCTCACGTTGCCCATAATGATAGACGGTATAGCCGGCTTGTACTTCCTCAGCTTTGCCTTACACTTCAATCCCGACCTGCATCCACACTGTCGCCTTTTCAACTCGTCCGGAATATCAAACTTTTCCCTGGGGTGCAGCAGCGCTGAGTGTGCTAAATCCAGGAGCTGGGCTCGGTTGTAAATAATTGAGAACTTGCGTGTACGTTTGGCGCTGAGAAAAATAAAAAGTGCCTCAGTGATAAAAAGGACCGCTAAAACCTTCGTAAAACAGTAGCACTCCATAATCCTGAACTATTATAGTTCAACTGTTGCAAAAAAAACTGACGAAAAACGGATTAAAAACATACTAAAACAACAATTAACGCACAAACAATGGGAGCTGCTTAACAGGCGACCACACAGGGCAGCGCCTGTGGTATACCCACTCTCATGGTATACCTACTCTCATGGTATACCCACTCTCATGGTATACCAACTCTCATGGTATACCCACTCTCATGGTATACCCACTCTCATGGTATACCCACTCTCATGGTATACCCACTCTCATGGTATACCCACATCATGCAAAAAATGTGTGTTGGAACTTGTCAGAATGATTCCATCCATCCATAGAGAGCCAACTCTGTTATCAAACCCAATCTGTCTGATGTGGATCTAAATGAGACGTCATTGATTGTTTTCAAGCGAGGTCAAACTTTTCCAGGACAGAAGCATTTGAATGAGAGGGGGGAACTGTGGAAAGGTCACCACAAGCACACACAACACACACACACACACACACACACACACACACACACACACACACACACACACACACACACACACACACACACACCATTTTGTCAATGCACAGAGAGAAGTTATCAGATAACTCTGTCATTGCTTTAACTTACCAGCCGATACTCTTACCCCTCCCCCTGTTTTCACTCTGTTCCCTTAGATATCCTAGTGTCCGTTGTATGGCTGTTTGCATGGCAACAGTATTCGGGATGTGGCTAGATTTACTATTGATGTTTTTGCAAAGTAGCCTGTTGATTTTACATCCAGTATCATCTTTGGTATCAGTTTGTTGTTGATTTGACATCCAGTCTATTCTCAACAGTTCTCAGCTCATGACTTAGAGCAGGGGTTCTTAAAGAACTTCAGTGTTCAGTCTCACATTTTGCCATGGGGCAGAGAGAAAATGTAGCGGTTTTAAAGCGAATTTCCTGCAATTCTACCCATTTTGGGTCGCGACCCCTACTTTAAGAAAGGCTGACGTTTAACCGATACCTCAGAGCTACCAATGGGCCTGACTGAGGGAAAGGTCTGTGTTTGATGGAGAATAGCAGGAAGTAGTGGGCTACTGCCTACTGTGTGTAGATGCTAAATTAGGCTTTGACTTCCCAGTAGTTGTGTTGTGAGGCAGGGCCTGCTTTCTGTCACCACCAGCTGCTTTAACACCCAAGTGGCGCAGTGGTCTAAGACACTGCATCTCAGAGCTAGAGGCATCATTACAGACAACCTGGATGGAATCCAGACTGTATCACAACCTGCCGTGATTGGGTGTCCCATAGGGCGGCGCACAATTGGCCCAGCGTCGTCCGAGTTTGGCCGGTTTAGGCCGTCATTGTAAATAAGAATTTGTTCTTACAGTTTTGAACACTATAGACACATGCTTAAACCAAAGTAACATAACTTGAAGTTGTTGTTACTATACCTTAAACAAAGTGTAACCATACCTTAAACAAAAGCGCTGCTTTGCACTTTAGTTGCAATTCTGTAACACACTTGCTCCTAGGCACTACACACTATTTCATACATAAGACACTTAGTTCAAAAATGAAATCTCAGGGTACCATTGGGAAAACACATCTATTCAAAATACAACACACATTGGTTAATTGAAAAGACGTACACCAATCAGCCACCAATCAGCCAGCTACAAAAAGGCCTCAGGGAGAGCTAGAGGCAGAGGAAGAGGAAGACAGAGAGAGAGAGGGGAGGACGTGTTCGAAGAGGCCACGCAAGGACCATTATTTCGGATGACATAAGAGCAACTTTGGTGGACCATGTCATAAACCATGGCCTGACTATGAGGGAAGCTGGGCAGAGAGTCCATCCTAATCTAAGCCGTTTCACAGTTTTCATCCATAATAAGGACATTCCGACTGGAAAACAGGTATGTCTTCAACTCTCTACTCTACTCAGACTGTATCTAGACTATTTACAGTACTGTACCATATCACGTTACTGTATCACATGTATTGTATTCCAGGGTGGCTAATGCTCCTTTTCCAACAAAAGTTGTAGTTTTGTGAAACATACCGCGATAACGTGTTGAGATGTTTCAGTACTGTGTATGGTAAATACAGTAAAGTTCAGTATACACAGTACTGTAAAAAAAGAAGGAAACGAAAAACAATTTGTGGTTGCATTTTTCTACAGAATGGCTAGAAGACCTACTGGGGGTGGACGCCAACGCCTGTTCACCCAACAACAGGAACTTGCCATAGTGAACCTAGTCAGAGCAAACAATGCAATCCGTCTCCACCAGCTACAGCAACAAATACTTGCAGATAGGCAAGTATTCAACAACATAAATCGAGTAAGCATTACAACTATCAGACGCATCTTGGTAAAGCACAACATGACCATGAAGCAATTGTACAGGGTCCCATTTGAGAGGAACAGTGTCAGGGTCAAAGAACTTCGACATGAATATGTACAGTTAAGTGTTTCAGCCCTTTACATTTACAATAAAGAATGGGTGCAGTCCAGTAACAGATGAATATGTACCACTGGATTAGTACCACATAGATACATTCAGAAAGCTACACAGGTACCTGTGTGGTGGGGTGGGTCGGTTCTGTATATGTAGTAGTGTAGGTGTGTGCTTTGAGTAAAGCCATCCACAATATGTATTTTTTGTTACAGAGAATCTTGGACATGGATGGAGCTGCCCAGCCGCATGAATGTATTTACATTGACGAGGCTGGATTCAACCTTAGCAAAAACAGATGACGGGGACGTAATATAATTGGCCAAAGGGCAATTTTGCACGTCCCAGGGCAGCGCGGGGGAAATATCACATTGTGTGCTGCCATAAGTCTTCGAGGGCTACTGCACCATCATGCCAAACTGGGTCCCTATAATGCTCAACACATAATCACATTTCTAGATGCACTTCATGATGCAGTTGTACAGGATGGACCAGAGCAGCCCAGGTTTGTTGTTGTCTGGGATAATGTTAGTTTCCATCGGGCTGCTCTGGTCCAGAACTGGTTCACCAACCATGATCAATTTGAAGTTGTGTACTTGCCCCCTTACTCGCCATTTCTAAATCCTATAGAGGAATTTTTTTCCGCTTGGAGATGGCGCGTATATGACCACCAACCACATGCCCGTATGCCTCTTCTGCAGACAATGGAACAGGCCTGCGGAGACATTGAGGTGAGGTCAATCCAGGGATGGATTCGGCACACAAGGGGATATTTTCCCCGATGCTTAGCGAGAGAAGACATTGCTTGTGATGTTGATGAGATCCTGTGGCCAGACCCCAACAGACTGCAGGATCCATAAGCCCACTTGCGCACAATTGTGTTTTTCTGTGTTTACAGTAGTGTATTGTTTGTTTTATTTTTTATTTAACTGAATTTACTGTACTTCATTTTTTGGTTGTTGTGAAAACATGCCCTCTTTGGAACTGAATAAAAACATTGAAAACAAAAGACTGCCTACTTTTTTTTAAAATATAAAGTAGACTAGTGTGTTGCTGCTGATCTGAAAGTGTATTCATATGATGCAAGTGGGTATCATTTTGTCATCAGAGTGACATTTTGACAAAGGATTGTTAGGTTTTGATAGCAGAGTTTCAATTTGACATAGATGTGAATGGTTTATTTCCCAGTGTTGTGTTTTATTTGCTTGTGTGTAGTTTTGACACAATGAGCCAAATTTAGCAAAACGTGTGTAAGCAATAGGCAAAAACTGTAACTGACTTGCCTAGTTAAATAAAGGTTAAAATAAAAATAAATACAACATTACATTACTGTAAATGTTTGCGCTTGGCATTGATATATCTTAGATAAGTAGTCCATTGAAGCCATTGGCCTTCCTTGTCCAGGAGCACACTGGATGATCTATGCTTAGCCTACTCTGTGTTCAAGTTGCCATGCTGATTTCTTGTATTTGGAATCTGTATGGTTGTTTTCAAGTACAATGGACCATAGATTAGGTAGCCAAGTTTTAGTTAGCAACCATGTTGCTACGCTTCATTATTGTGTATTTATCAGACGCTGGTCCGAACACAACACATTCTCTCAGGCATGTCTGCATCGCCAAGGCCCACTGGCAAACCCAGGATGTACACCCAGGATGTACAGTATGAGGGAAGGAGACTCTTACTCATATCTATGTCATCATATCATCATATAAAGCTAGAGGGATGGGCATAATGTAGACTTCTTGCACTGTGAATAAAAGAGGATAATTGCATTTTGTGTTTTCTCATTAGTCTTTGTTGGGTTTAATCTCTGGTAATCAACTAAAGCCCTTGGGTCTATCTTCTTTCATTCTTAATCTACTTGAGCTACTAACAGATTGATACAGTACTGTAGGATACATCTGTGTTTTGCAGCATCGGTCCCACACTGGTCTAGTTTCGGGAGCCATTTTCTGGTTTCGGTCACCTCACCTTGTTATCATCATAAATAATCAGCTGTGATCATAAAAGCCTTTCTCTTAGTCCACCACCCATCCTATCAGATAGCTCTGTATTTATTCAATCCACTCCCTCAGACCACGTGTGTGTGGAAAGGGATATGTGTGTGTGTGTGCGTGCATGTGCATGTGCGTGTGTGTGTGTGGGTGATGAAAGAGTCTGTGTGCATAAGAGTGTGTTCTCTATCTCAAATACGGATGACCATTAAGTTCGGCCTCGACAGGTGTGTGTGCTCTCTGGTCATTTCTCATCTGTAAATGGGTTTTGGTTACCAAGCGACAGAGCCCTTAGGTCACACGAGGGAATGTACACTCTGGCGTGTACGGTGTGTTCCTGGAAAATAATTGAATCACACACAGAATCAGATATGAGTCTTGGTTCCCCCCCACTTCCTCCTGTGTCTCTGCTGCCTGGTAAGGTAGGAGTAACACAGGGTTTGTATAAGGTGTTAGGCAACCACTGCCATCTGCCTAAGTCGCATCCCAAATGGCACCCCAAATGGCACCCCAAATGGCACCCCAAATGGCACCCCAGTGTTGTGTTTTATTTGCTTGTGTGTAGTTTTGACACAATGAGCCAAATTTAGCAAAACGTGTGTAAGCAATAGGCAAAAACTGTAACTGACTTGCCTAGTTAAATAAAGGTTAAAATAAAAATAAGCCAAAAGTAGTGCACCATGTAGGGAATAGGTTGCCATTTCAAGTCAAATAATTTGTCACATGCGCCAAATACAACAGTGAAACGCTTACTTACAAGCCCTTAAACAACAATGCAGTTTAAAAAAATAAGTGTTACAGTAAGAAAGTATTTACTAAATAAACTGAAGTAAAAATGACTAGGGTGGCTGGAGTGTTAGGTCATTTTTAGGGCCTTCCACTGGAATGCAGCCCTGTTGACCGTGTGTTCCCTCTCTACTCGGGCTGGAGGAGGGAACAGAAAAGGAGAGGAGGTTGAATGTATTCAGCCAATGCATACAGATGAGGACCCAGCTCTGCGGCTCGGGGCAGTATTCTATCAAAGGCCTCCTGCTGGGTGTGCTGCTCCTCAAGCTGCTGTGAAGCTGCCTGTGTTCTCCTTCAAACACAAAGAGACCAGAGCAGATTGGGTTTAACAGCACCGTGGACAGGCGTCACCACAACACGCTAAGATAAATAGGATGCTGAGTCCTCTTTGAAGAGACTGGTAATGAACTTGGCTAGACACAACACTGACCTATTACGTGGTGCAGTGAGTGGCATTTGAGATACGTCAGTAAGGGATAATCGTGTACTTGTCTTTTGTCACGGTTAAGACGTGATGCACCTTTGTAGGTCTTTGTGACACAACTGGAATGGTGAGATAATGCTAAAGCAAACGCCACAATGGCTTTTCATCACTAAGCTCAAACACTGAACACTTTTGGTGGGTAGATTCCAGTGCTTTTGCAGATTCGAAGGCATGCTGTAAACCAGGGCTATTCAATTTCATTCCTGGAGTGCCTAAACACTTTTTTGGTAGTTAAATTCACTCATCCCTTACTGTCTCAAGTCTAAGTCATCCCTGATTATAGGGGTAAAATGAACTCCAGAAGAGTAACTGGCCTCGAAGGACAATGTTTAAGACTTCTGGTTGAGACCACAGACTTTGACTCTCTAGCTTTTGACCTTGACATAACAGGTCTGTTTCAGTATTGCAGGTTGGGGTGTTTTGCAGAGTGTGTATGGGCCACATGAAGCTGAGGTCATGACCTACTGTATGTTTGTTGTGTTTTCTGGTCCTGTAGGGGCGGAGTCCAACACCACAGCTCCTGGCACACATGTCACTGGCAGCCCTGGGCACACAGATACATCCATGACCGCAGTAGATAGGTCCACCACCCTCTTATCCACAAAGACCTCATGGACAGTCTCCACTGATCCCAGCGCCAACATGACAGACACAGCCACCACTACCACCCTGGACCACTCAACTGTCCTCACTAGCCCTGAGGGCACCTCACCCACAACAGCAGCCATCTCTAAAACTGAAGAGGTCTCTACTACAACAGACCTGACCTCAACCTCTGATACTACAGATTCTACAGTAGCAGTCAGCACCACTGTGACAGAAACAATAATCTCATCAGTCAGCACAGCAGACAGCACTGCAGAGATTATTCCCTCCCACGAGACCACAGCATACACTGTCACTTCCCATGAGTCGACAGAAAAAGGCAGTCCATCTACAGACAACGGCGTGACAACACCCACCACCACACCTGCCCTTAGCAGAGGTGTCTCTCAGTCTACCACGGAACATACCGGAACAGGACATACCTCAGCTGATGTCCCCACAGAGTCAAACACAACTCCAGACATTGTCCCAACCAGCAGCACCAAAGAGCCAGGCACACATGAAACAACAGCTATCAATACAGCTACCTCAGACACAGGTACCAAAGACAGTGAGACCACAGGTACAGGCATCACAAAGACCACCATCCCACCAACTGGTCAGACCTCTCTCCCTGTAACAGAGGGTAGTATCCTGTCTTCTATACCCTCCGCTGCCACAACAAAGGGCCCTGTGACCTCTCTCCCAGTATCACATAATACCTCCTCCTCTACCTCCACCAGCTCCAATACAGAGGACTCCCAGGTCCCCACTACAAAGGGCCCTGACACCTCTCTCCCAGTATCACATAGTACCTCCTCCTCTACCTCCACCAGCTCCAATACAGAGGACTCCCAGGTCCCCACTACAAAGGGCCCTGACACCTCTCTCCCTGTATCACATAGTACCCCCTCCTCTACCTCCACCAGCTCCAACACAGAGGACTCCCAGGTCCCCACTACAAAGGGCCCTGTGACCTCTCTCCCAATATCACATAGTACCTTGCCCTCTACCTCTACCAGCGCCAATACAGAAGGCTCCCAGACCCCCACTACAAAGAGCGCTGTGACCTCTCTCCCAGTGACGAATAACACCACGTCCTCAACCCCCACCGCTACCATTACAGGGAGCCCTTTTACTGACAAAACCACTGGAACCGAGGAGACTACCGATTCTACAACCAAAGCTGGCACTCCTGCCTCGCCCCCCACCTCCAGCTCTTCCTCCAGCCCACCCTCTCCAGGCTCAATCCAAACCCCAGGCAGCAGCACTGCTGCCCCCATAGACACCTCCACCACCACCACCACCACCCCTGCCCCGTCACCCACCATCACACCAACAGGAGGTACGCTTCAAGATTCCATTATCCGTGTCATTTGTTGTGTTCTATGTCTGAGGACTAAATAGAATGCAGCAAACTGATTCAAACAAATATATGATCTTCACTCTGAGATGTTAATCAAGGTTGAAGCTTCCTTTATAGTTTGATCTTTGTTATGTCTTCTTTCCTTCTTTTTTTTTTTTTACCACAGAACCCCCTGGACAACCAACTAGCGAAACTACTGAAAGGCCACTTCCTCCTTTCCACACCTCCACCTCCCCTACCGGTGGAAGCACCACCCAGCCAGAGTCAGCCGTCACTGCTGCCACCTCCCTGCCTCCACCCATCTCCATAGTGTGTCCCTCCACTCCCTGTCCATATGATAGCATCTGTCTGAATGGCACCTGCCAGTGTGTGTCTGGGACCTTCCTCTTAGAGGGCAGCTGTGTACAAGGTTAGTGCTAGTTGTTAGTGTTCTAGTGAAGACAATGGTGATGCTGAGGATGAGGCTGATGATGGCGATGGTGGTGGGGATGATGATGAATGAAAACTTTTTCCCCCTTTATTTTCAGCGCAAGTGTTCTCTGTAGACCTGCATCTCAACCAGACATTTCAGGATGAAATGAGCAACCGGTCATCAGTGATATTTCAGCAAACAGCAACCAGCATCTCAAAAGCAGTAGGTCCTTGAGTCACAAGGCCCAGTAGTTACAGTGCATTTTCCTCTCAGACAGAATGACAGTAGTTACAGTGCATTTTCCTCTCAGACAGAATGACAGTAGTTACAGTGCATTTTCCTCTCAGACAGAATGACAGTAGTTACAGTGCATTTTCCTCTCAGACAGAATGACAGTAGTTACAGTGTATTCTCCTCTCAGACAGAATGACAGTGGTTACAGTGTATTCTCCTCTCAGACAGAATGACAGTGGTTACAGTGTATTCTCCTCTCAGACAGAATGACAGTGGTTACAGTGTATTCTCCTCTCAGACAGAATGACAGTAGTTACAGTGTATTCTCCTCTCAGACAGAATGACAGTGGTTACAGTGTATTCTCCTCTCAGACAGAATGACAGTGGTTACAGTGTATTCTCCTCTCAGACAGAATGACAGTAGTTACAGTGTATTCTCCTCTCAGACAGAATGACAGTGGTTACAGTGTATTCTCCTCTCAGACAGAATGACAGTGGTTACAGTGTATTCTCCTCTCAGACAGAATTACAGTGGTTACAGTGTATTCTCCTCTCAGACAGAATGACAGTGGTTACAGTGTATTCTCCTCTCAGAGCTACAGAGGGGGAAATTAATCCTCTCATCTTATTTTTAGCTGAGAGAAGCCTTTGGAAACGAGTCTGGATACAGCCGAACTGATGTTGTGCTGCTTAGGTAAGATTCTCTACGCTACATTGTCAAGATCGGTTATTATCCAATGTATGCTGCACCCACTGGGCACAGACAACATTTATTCCACGTTGGTTCAACGTAATTTCATTGAAACAACGTGGAAACAACGTTGAATCCACCAGTGTGTGCCCAGTGGGATTTGTTGTGATGACCAGGACATTGGTTTGACCATACATTTTATCAGCTGGTTTATAATCAGGATTATGTATGTTCTTTGTGACCCTACAGGCAAGGCAGTGTGATAGCAACTGTGAACAACGTGTTTAAACTAGGTTCCAGTGCCACGCAGAATTCGACCAATGCCGCTATAGAGAAAGCCATACATGACTGTGCGACAACCTGTGGGAGTATACTGGAAAGAGCTACATTTACCGGTTGGTACTATGCATTACAGCTTCACCCTGGAGTGAAGGAGTGACCAGTAGAGAGATTCTTATGCATTACTGCTTCACCCTGGAGTGAAGGAGTGACCAGTAGAGAGATTCTTACTTTATACCTTCTATTCATTGAAATAATAGCTACAGTTGAAGTCGGACATTTACATACACTTAGGTTTAAGTCATTAAAACTCATTTTTCAACCACTCCACAGATTTCATGTTAACAAACTATAGTTTTGGCAAGTTGGTTAAGACATCTACTTTGTGCATGACACAAGAAATTCTTCCAACAATTGTTTACAGACAGATTATTTCACTTATAATTCACTATATCACAATTCCAGTGGGTCAGAAGTTTACATACACTAAGTTGACTGTGCCTTTAAACAGCTTGGAAAATTCCAGAAAACGTCATGGCTTTAGAAGCTTCTGATAGGCTAATTGACATAATTTGAGTTAATTGGAGGTACCTGTGGATGTATTTCAAGGCCTACCTTCAAACTCTCACTGCCTCTTTGCTCGACATCATGGGAAAATCAAAAGAAACCTAGGTGGAAATTAGATAAAGCTGATTGGCAGGCATTTAAAGAAATTAATGAGACTAAGTGTGTAGAAATAATGAGTAGAGATATAACAGGTGTGGAGGAAATGAATAGTGCAGTAGTTGCAGCCATTATACAAGCAGCAGAAGAAACAATTCCTAAGAGTACAGGAAATAAACGGGGGAAAAGCGTGCCGTGGTGGAATGAGAGCTGTAGAATAGTAGCTAAAAGAAGAAATAAAGCATTTAGACAGCTTAAAGATCATCACACACTAGAAACTTTAATTAGCTATAAAAGGGCACAAGCAGTAGTTAGGAAAGCGATTAGATCAGCCAAATGCATGTATTGGAGACAGTATTGCAATAAAATTGGAAGTGAAACTCAGTTGTCAGATATATGGGGAACAATTAGAAGAATGAGTGGATTAGGTAGAAAGGTGGAAATGCCAGTGTTATGTAGCAATAATAATAATGTAGTTAGTAATGCAGAAAAAGTAGAGCTTTTGGTAGAAACTTATGTGAAAATCCACAGTTCTGGAAATTTATCCACAATAGATAAGCAGCATAGGAACCAGATACTGTTGGAAAACCCTGGAATAAAAGAAAGTAGAACTGCATCAGGAGGAGATATGGACCTGCCTTTTACTATGTTTGAGTTAAAAAGGGCTATCCTAAATGCACGACAAACAACACCAGGGAAAGATGCTGTATGTTATAGCATGCTAGGGCATATGAAAGATGTGTCACTGGAGGTAGTATTAAGGCTGATAAATATGATATGGAATACAGGTAGAATCCCGCTTGAATGGAAACAGGCAGTGATAGGCCCAATACTCAAACCTGGTAAAAATGCGATAGACCCGTCAAGTTCTAGACCCATAGCGTTAACATCACGATTAGGGAAAAGTATGGAAAGGATGGTAACAGATAGGTTAAGTTACTATATGGAAGGTAAGGGTCTTTTTTCAGCGTATCAGTCTGGATTTCGTAAGGGTAGGGGGACTATGGACACTGTTTTGTGCTTAGAAGCAGAAGTTAGGAAAGCACAAACTAATAAGGAAAATGTAATTGCCGTGTTCTTTGACGTCGAAAAAGCATATGATATGCTGTGGAAGGATGGACTACTTATAAAACTTGACAAATTAGGAATAAAAGGTCAATTATTCGGGTGGGTATTAGACTTCCTGGACAGAAGAACAATAGAAGTTAAGGTTGGTACAGAGTATTCAAGTAGGCATATTGTGGAAAATGGTATCCCACAAGGTAGTGTTTAGAGCCCCATACTGTTTAATATTATGATAAATGACATTTTTGATCAGATAAGCGGAAAAGTAGGTAAGTCACTATATGCAGACGATGGAGCACTCTGGGTTAGGGGTCGAAATGTAGAATACCTAAGGAAAACAATGCAAAATGAAATAGAGAAAGTTGAACAATGGACTTATAAATGGGGATTTAAACTCTCAATCCAAAAAACTCAAGTCATATGTTTCTCTAAGCGCCACAAAGTAGTGCCACTGAAATTGTATGGACAAGATTTGGAACAGGTTAAGGTGGTGAGGTTTTTAGGAGTTCTCTTTGATGAGAGGCTGACTTGGTGTCAACATATTGATAAGGTCAGAAATAAATGTAAGAAGATCAATAACGTGTTGAGATGCCTATCAGGGCGTGACTGGGGAGCGAGTAGAGCATCGCTAATAAACATTTATCAGGCTCTCATGAGAACTGCCTCTGACTATGGTTGCTTAGCGTATATGTCAGCATTGGAATCTAATCTTAAAAAGCTTGATGTGGAACAGGCACTTCGGATTTGTACTACAGCATTTAAAACATCACCTGTAACTGCAATACAGATGGAGGCAGGAGAGATGCCGCTACGTATTAGGAGGGTCAAGATCATGTTGGCGTATTGGACAAATTTACAAGGACATAGTATGAAGCACCCCACAAAAACTGTCTTGCAAGATTGCGCAGAGCATAGTAAAAGCAATTTTTACAGTTTCGGATGGGTGGGGAATGCTTAGGCTCAAAATGCAGGTCTCAATCAGCTGCAAATAGGACCCACTGTGGCAATATCAACGATACCACCCTGGAAATTTATAAAACCATCTGTGAATATAAGCTTACAACAAATGCTAAAAGAAAACTCAAAAATAATGCCAGAGTGGATAATAGTTCAAAACTATGTAGAGCAGTATCAAGAGGAATTATTTATATTTACGGATGGATCAAAGCAGCCAGAAACAGGCCGTACTGGTGCAGCATTTTTTATTCCTCGGTATGAAGTAGCAGTCAAAAAGAGGACAACAGACTACCTGTCAGTCTACACGGTGGAGTTAGTAGCAATTTTACTGGCGTTAGGGTGGGTGGAAGAAAATAATCAGAACCAAGGTGTCGTTATAGCCTCAGACAGCTTATCAGCATTATTAAGTATTCAATCTGGGAGAGCATCATGTAGACAAGACCTCATTCATCAAATACTCCACTTGCTTCTCACACTTCATAATAAAAGAATTGCTGTCTCCTTCCTTTGGGTTCCTGCTCATGTAGGGGTGGAAGGAAATGAAGCTGTAGATATGCTAGCAAAAAACTCTATAAAGCATGAAACAGTAGATGTGCACATACCAATAAGTAGAGTAGAGGTTAAAACCATCATAAAGCAACATTCACTTAAATCAGACCTGGGCATTGTACGGCCCGCGGGCCAAATACGGCCCGCGGGATGATTCTGACCGGCCCGCGAAAGATTACATGATAATTAGAAAATAAAACATATTTTCTAATTATCTTATGGGTGGACTAAAACCGCATTGCTTTTATTTTGAAGCCCATTTATTCTCACAGTGCACGCGATCGTGCACGTCAACTGTGCACGTGAAATGCGTGTGATTGACAACCTGTCTTCCTTCCGTGTCACCCCTGAAAAATGCGAAAATGTCGGCTCATGCCAAAAAGAGGAAAGTGGATGCCGAAAGCAGAACTTTCAAACAAATATGGACTACTAATTTTTTATTTACTGAAGTCAAGGGTAAACCTGTGTGTTTGGTTTGTGGGGAGCATGTCGCCGTGTTTAAAGAGTACAATTTGAAACGGCATTACGAGACGAAACATGCCGAGAAATACAAAAACTTGACTGATGCCGAACGAGCGCGGACATCAACGGATTTACTAGCAAAGCTAGAAAAACAACAAGGCTGTTTTACAAAGCTGCATGCAGCCATAGATGCAGCGACCAGAACCAGCTTTGTGATAGCCCACAAAATCGCCCAGAACAGTAAGCCATTCTCGGAGGGGGAGTTTGTGAAAGAGTGCATGGTCGAGTCTGCAGCACTGCTATGCCCAGAGAAAAAAGAAGCATTTGAAAACATCCCGCTGTCCCGCCGCACCGTGACGAGAAGGGTGGAGGACATCGCAGAGAATCTGGAGTTTCAGCTGCAAAGTGAAGTGGGAAGCTTGGACTTTTTTTCTTTGGCTTTGGATGAGAGCTGTGACAAAACCTAGCCATGTGGTTGATGTTGTTACTACAACAGTTAATTTCATCAGAGCGCGAGCATTAAATCACAGGCAGTTTGTTTCACTATTGGAGGAGCAAGAGAGCGAACATGGTGATGTCAGGTACCACACAGCTGTCAGATGGCTCAGCCTGGGCAAAGTGCTAAAAAGGTTTTGGGTTCTGAAATCAGAGATAAAAGAGTTTTGTGAGATGAAAGGCAAAACCATCCCAGAGCTGTCTGATAAGGATTGGATGGCAGATTTAACATTTGCTGTTGATGTGACTGCAATGATGAATGAACTGAACACACAACTGCAGGGCAAGGGCCTTTTTGCTCATGAAATGCATAGCCATGTGAAAGCCTTCATGACAAAGTTGCAATTCATTTCATGGCAACTAGGCAGCAACAATCTCGAACACATGAAAACCCTGAAAGAAGTCAAACCATCAGCTGATCACCGGCACAGGTACTCATCCATGTTAGGAGCACTGCATGATGAATTTTCAAGGCGTTTTCAAGATTTCAAAAAGGTTGAGGATGAAATGCAGCTGGTTTCCTCTCCCTTTACCTGCAGTGTTGATAGCGCACCCACTGATGTTCAGCTTGAACTCATTGACCTGCAGTCTGATTCACTACTGAAAGAGCACTTTAAGTCAGCATCACTGCTAGAGTTCTACTCTGCTCTCAAGGAGGAGAACTTTCCAAACGTGAGGAGACATGCTCAGAAGATGTTGGTTCTCTTTGGATCCACCTACATATGTGAACAGACATTCTCGGTCATGAAGTTGACCAAATCCAGGTACAGATCCTGTCTCACTGATGAACATCTGTCAGCTGTGCTTCGCATCTCCACCTCAGACATTCAACCTGACTTTGATGGACTTGTTAAAGCTGAACAGAGACTGGATTTCTCACACTGAATGAAAAAAAAAGAACAGAAGAACACTAAAATGTGGGAATATAACAAGTGAAATGGGACACTTGATCTTTTTCTTTTATTATTATTATTTTATTTTTTTGCACAGTTCTGAAAACATTAAATGTTTAATATAGGCATTTAAAGTAAAAAAGGCTACAAAACTGGGACACTTTTCTTTACACAGTTACACAGTTCAGTGACATGTCTTGTTTATTTTGGTGTGATGTCTTTAGAAAGCTAAGAAAATCCTTGTTTCAATAGTATATGAAACTCAAAATGCCCTTTGTTATTAATGTGACTGAAAATGAGTCAAATGTTTCACATTTTGTTTATCATTTTGGAAATTCAATTTGAATAAATGACATTTTTGAAAGCTAACCTCACCTTTTAATTGCCAAATAATAACATACACTCTTACCAGCGGTCAAAACAATGCCATTTACTGCTTTTTATATAGAAATAAAATGTATATTATGCATAATTGAGTTTGGCATTATTTTCAGTTGCTCATTTGGCCCCCTGGGAAAAATAATTGCCCACCCCTGACTTAAAATATGGCAGGAATATTGGAACACAGCGGATACAGGACGTCATTTATACAGTATTCAAAATCAAGTTGTCACAAGCATGAAGAAGGGCAGAAGCCCAAGGGAGGAGATGTTAGTTTCACGTCTTAGAATGGGTCACACTGGTTTAAATACAACATTGTACAGAATAGGAAAACACCCCACTGGATTATGCACTTATTGTAATGTACAAGAGACAGTGAAGCATATATTGTTAGACTGCAAAAAATATGAAGAAGATAGGGCAGAATTAAATGCACAAATGGATGAACAGAGCATTACACTTGAACATTTATTAGGGAAAACATCTGGGAAAACACACAAGTTATTAATTTTGTTTTTGAAAAATACCGGGCTAAGCGAAATGATTTATTTATTTTATAAATAAATGTATTTTTTATTATTATTATTATTTATTATTTATTATTATTTATTTATATATATATATATATCTCCTTTGATGTCATTCTAATACCCACAATCCAGTCTAGTAGGTGGCGGTAATGCACCTTTGAGATGAGTTGCCAACCGCCAATAAAACCTGAAAGAAGAAGAAATCAAAAGAAATCAGCCAAGACCTCAGAAAAAGAATTGTAGACCTCCAAAAGTCTGGTTCATCCTTGGGAGCAATTTCCAAACGCCTGAAGGTACCACGTTCATTTGTACAAACAATAGTACGCAAGTATAAACACCATGGGACCACGCAGCCATCATACCACTCAGGAAGGAGACTCGTTCTGTCTCCTAGAGATGAACGTACTTTGGTGCGAAAAGTGAAAATCAATCCCAGAACAACAGCAAAGGACCTTGTGAAGATGCTGGAGGAAACAGGTACAAAGTATCTATATCCACAGTAAAACATGTCCTATATCGACATAACCTGAAAGGCAGCTCAGCAAGGAACAAGCCACTGCTCTAAAACCACCATAAAAAGCCACTGCACATGGGGACAAAGATTGTACTTGTTGGAGAAATGTCCTCTGGTCTGATGAAACAAAAATAGAACTGTTTGGCCATAATGACCATGATTATGTTTGGAGGAAAAAGGGGGAGGCTTGCAAGCCGAAGAACACCATCCCAACCGTGAAGCACGGGGGTGGCAGCATCATGTTGTGGGGGTGCTTTGCTGCAGGAGGGACTGGTGCAATTCACAAAATAGATGGCATCATGAGGAAGGAGAATTATGTGGATATATTGATGCAACATTTCAAGACATCAGTCAGGAAGTTAAAGCTTGGTCGCAAATGGGTCTCCCAAATGGACAATGACCCCAAGCATACTTCCAAAGTTGTGGCAAAATGGCTCATAGACAACAAAGTCAAGGTATTGGAGTGGCCATCACAAAGCCCTGACCTCAATCCTATAGAAAATGTGTGGGCAGAACTGAAAAAGCGTGTGCGAGCAAGGAGGCCTACAAACCTGACTCAGTTACACCAGTTCTGTCAGGAGGAATGGGCCAAAATTCACCCAACTTATTGTGGGAAGCTTGTGGAAGGCTACCCGACACGTTTGACCCAAGTTAAACAATTTAAAGGCAATGCTACCAAATACTAATTGAGTGTATGTAAACTTCTGACCCACTGGGAATGTGATGAAATAAATAAAAGCTGAAATAAATCATTCTCTCTACTATTATTCTGACATTTCACATTCTTAAAATAAAGTGGTGATCCTAACTGACCTAAGACAGGGACTTTTACTAGGAATAAATGTCAGGAATTGTGAAAAACTGAGTTTAAATGTATTTGGCTAAGGTGTATGTACACTTCCTACTTCAACTGTAGATAGGTACTTTATTATACCAGAGGGAGAATGTAATGTCAAACAACATTCTCCTACTCTGTAGCCATAAAAAAGTCCCATAAAACATGAAGTACCATTACATAGTGTCACTATCCTGACTGGAGTGTCCCTGTCCTTTTCCCAGCCACCGACCTGTGTGTTCAGATCCCCTTACCGTGTGATGTTCCCTCTAGTACGTGTGAGTACAAAGAAGATGGAGTGACCAGATGCTTCTGTAAGGCTGGCTACATCAACAGCTTCTACTCAAACCGCAGCTGCACAGGTGAGTACAAACCTGCCTCTAATGGTTTTATGCTCATTGAAAGGTTATTCAAGATTGGAGTCTGTGATTATATGTATTGGTAGTCTTTGTGGTTGCACGTACTGAGTGCGTTGAAATGTTACACAAGACACAAGATAACAGCTTAGCTACCGTATAATGGAGCTGGTGAATGCATTCCATTTCATAGATAGAGAAGCGCAAAGGAGATACAAACAGACAGAGGCAGACTCAGAGCAAGGTCAAGTACACTTGGCTGAGCTTCAATGTGAACAAAATGGGAAAGTTACCATTAAAAGAATGCATTTGCGTTCATTAAAACACTTTTGTGTGTTTGTGTGTGTTTGTGTGTGTGTGAGAGAGAGAGAGAGAGAGAGAGAGAGGTGCGCAGTGTAAACGTTTCTCCTCTCTGACCCATGGCACTATATATCTCTTTAATGCATTCGTCTGCAAAGGGGATGTTGCCCTGGAAACCAGTTGAAGAATCATGGTCGTTATCTGCCGAGCCAGGGGCTGGATTAGTTTTGTCCAGCAAGGCATTTATGGGATGAGGAGAACTACTAAACAATAAGTAATGTAGATTACCCTGTGCCCCACGGCACCATGTTAAACTACACATACTGTGTAGCCTGTTCCTCAAATCTAAAATTAGATGTACTGATGTCACAGCAGATATTATCTTCTCTAAGAGATGTGGCTTATTGAGCTAATTTACTGAGCAAACATTGGTGAACTTCACCTGTTCTCTTCTGTGATAGCCGAGCTACAGTACACAGAGTGGGTGATAAGATCCTGGTATTCACATGTTAGTTCCTCTCTTGTGAAACTGTATTATCACTGTCTCTATAGAGATCCTATAATTCACATGGTTCTATATGTAATTCTATGCCTGGCTCTCACCTATGTTTCCTCTTTCTCTATAGCCTGTCCCAGTGGTCAAAGGGCAGAGGGAGACACATGTGTGCCGTGAGTATTTTAATTTCATCTCTTTTTGTTTGTTTGAGACAGACAGAGTTTCCTTGTTGATATTTCATTAAAGCGCAGTATATAGCTGCAAGTAACTAGCGCCCCCTTGTGCCCTTATTGTGTAATTGCACGAGGAACTACTGTGACCTAAAACAATGTATTGTGGTTAGATGATATGAAATGTGTCTCATGTCTGCTATTATTGTTCTATTCCAGATGCCCGTTTGGCTACGCTGGATTCAACTGCACTGACTGTAAGTTGCACTAAAGCTCCTCTTTCTTAACCAAATGGGTCCAGAGATTTGATAAAAGTTAGTGTGGTGTTTGTATTTCCCAGTTCTCTGAAGTGTGTTTGTGTGTATCTCTGTGTAGCGGCTCTGTTGGCAGTGGTGGTCATCGCCTGTGTACTGGGGGGAGTTCTTCTCATCATCCTGCTGGCTCTGTTTGCATACTGCTGCTGGTAAGAATATAAAATCCTCTCCTCTCCTCTCCTCTCCTCTCCTCTCCTCTCCTCTCCTCTCCTCTCCTCTCCTCTCCTCTCCTCTCCTCTCCTCTCCTCTCCTCTCCTCTCCTCTCCTCTCCTCTCCTCTCCTCTCCTCTCCTCTCCTCCATTCACACTGCCCCTCATCAGATGCCTACCACCCTCCTATAAACATTACTCTGTCAAGTCTTAGCTGCACCCCTGGCTCTACACCCACCCTAAAAAATCTTGACGTTATTTCTCTCACCAAATTGTATCATCGGTATAAGGCTGTACAATTACATTGTCCTATCTATGTGTCTAGGATGTACCGGTCGCAGTCGGTGAAGAAGCCTTCAGCAGAGTTCAGCAGCCCGTACCCTGTGGAGGACTTCCGGGGCCCCTGGTCCACCACCCAGGGCATCACCCCGATCCCCCGGGCCAGCACCAACTGGGACTCAGCCCGCATGGAGATGACCGAGGGGAATAGCACACACACCCTGGTTGACAAGAAGCCCCACACCAACGGAGTGGTGAGTCACTTGTGATTAAGCCTGAGTTCTTCTAGCCTAATGTATTCTAGGCCAGATGGAGACTTACTACTAGATAAACCTCCTGCTTGTACATTGCCCCATTGTATTTGTCCTGTCTGCTTTCCTGTCTGCTTTTGTCTTGTCTTGTCTTCTCTGTCTTGTCATATTTAAGATGCTTTGAGATTTTGTCTCCTTAAATGCTGTGTACTACTTGTTATTTAACTCCTATATTACACTCCATTATCGTATGTAATATTTGAGTTGCTTGTTGTGCTTTAACTCTGTCTGTCATAGTGGAGAGTTAATGTTTGCTAGTGTTTATGTTAGCTAGTTAGTCAGCATGTATGTGCTCCCTCCCTTCCTTGCCTGACTCCCAGTATGTTGCTTTAGGGATTCCACATCATGCCTAAACGAGGGAAGAAGGTAAGGTTCTAAGCCTAGTAATGCTTTGCTTTCCCTCTCCTTACTAATCAAGCCTATAACCTATGCTGATGATTTTACTAAACCTACCCTGTCTCTTGACCTGGTGATGGGAAAGACTGAAACTTCATGAACACTTGGTGGAACAGGGTTTCAATAGTTCAAAATATTGCCGTGAACACAAGCGTTCATGAATGGTCAGTTTTGTCATCTTAATTTAATGTATGTTGCTGTTCGATTTGTGTGTGTCTGTGTGTGTGTTTGCGTGTGTGTGTGTGGGTGTCTAGCACGATCTCTGACATTCCCGCCCGCCAATGTTTCAGACCGGGTCGTATGACCTGACCTCAGACAGCATGAACACATTCAAGGGGAAGAACCAGTCTCGCTACTCCTACCTGGTGCAGGGCCACGAGAACCCTTACTTCATACCTGGAGAAGAGAGGAGACCCGTATGAGAACCTCAGTGACGTCTGGAGACAAGGACCCGTATTCACAAAGTGTCTCAGAGCAGAAATGCTGATCTAGGATCATTTTTGCCTTCTTAAATCATAATGACTAAAAAGGGGAGAACTGATCCTAGATCAGCACTTTGTGAATATTTACCATTGAGAGGAGAGAAGGATGGGTTAGAGAGAGGAGGGAAGGCTAAAGGAAAGGTGGGGGGTGTCACACGAAAATGGCTAAAGATCAAATTGAGAAGTCACTGACTTCTAGTAACTCTGGGTATAGGTACATCCTCTCACTGTATTTGTGTTGAACTGTGTATGTTCCGGTAGATGTCCTATATACTGTATGGGGAATCTGGAGTAATTAATGGTTTACAATCATTCAAGGACTGGAGTCATTTATGGTTTAATGACACAACTACAAGGCACTTGACAGCAGGGTTTTAAATAGATTCTTCTTGAATCAAGTCTCAAAACCAGCTTTATAATTCAGAACAATCTGGGGTCAAACATTCACTGACTTCACAGGGATTCACTTCAATAACTGACACCACCAAAGAGGATTTTGTTCACTAAAAATTCATGGTTTATTTTTTAAACATTCTGTTCATCTGATCATAGTCTTTATCCTGTTCTGCATTACAAAGAGAGGATTCTGAACAAGATTTGTACAAAACAATATGTAATATTAGGTTTTATTTGTGTCTATTAGGCTGTGTTCCCAAATCAAATATTTTTTCTCACTAATTGGTCTTTTGAAAAATATCGTATGTGAAAAGATCTCATGTGGTTGGTCAAAATAACAGTTAGTGGGTAAAAAGGTCACAATTGGACTTCCTTAAACGCAGCCTTATTGAATGAAGAGTGAACTGAGTATAGCTCACCATAGCCAGTAGGTGTCGTCATTGTTCAGGGTCAAGCTTTTCAGGTTCTTTTTTTCTACAGTATGCTTGTACAGTTAGTTACCTGTATGTCTATGTCTTATTGAAGAGATTATATTTTATTGAAGATTGGTCGTTCTGCATTGTAGTGTCTGCGCTCTCACAATCATCATAGTATTTCAAAGTGATTAATCTCTTGCTAATTGTACGAAATGATGTATTGTGTTTCACTACATGTGATATGTTTGGGTGGGGGGGAATCATAGACACATTCTCAGTGAGAGCAAATTTTATTTTTGTATTTTTACTTTAGGATTGATTGTGTTTTCATGAGGAGAGCTGTGAGTGAAAACACAATCTGGATCCCTAGTTCAGCTGGATCCCTAGTTCAGGGGTTATGCAGTAAAGGGATATTTTTGTATTAGTCTAGTCTGGAGCTGAGTAGACCTACTCTGCAGTCTATTAGTCTGGCCTGGAGCTGAATAGACCTACTCTACAGTCTATTAGTCTGGCCTGGAGATGAGTAGGCCTACATTCTCTGTTATTAGTACCTTCCCTACTGAAGCTGTCTGCAAACGTGCCTGTTTCGATTGGTCCTTTTGAAGAATAGGAAAAGGATGCAAAAAAAGCTCTGGACAAAGCTTGTTCTCGGATATGCCAATTATCATGTCTAAACACTTCCGCAAAAATATGATGTTTCTGGAAGTCTTTCATGCGTCTGTGTGTATTTGTGAGTATGTGTGTCTTGGAGACAGTGCACTATTTTCTAAATGTGTATATACAACTTTTGTAAATGAAACGTATTACTGCAGAGAATGTTGTAAGGGCAATGAAAATAAGTAAATACATTTAAACACACATCATGACTTTTCCTATGTTATCATGCACATTTTTTTGTAATAAACATTAGTGGATGTATCTTTGTAGTCCACCTGTTACGAAGGAAATTAGTATTTTTGCTCTGACCCCAACAACTACCCTAGACGACACACAAACACATGACGCACGTTGTTAAGAGGAGAACAGGGTGAGTCAATCGCAGTGCAGAGCCCTTGGAGCCATGCCTACTACGCTTCAATCAAGTCTGAGGAATTATGAACTCCTATGATGTCTGCCTCCAATTCAACCCATTTTATAGATGGAAAGACAGAGCTCTATTTTAGTGCAGGTAACACGGTGTGTAGCAGAGGGAGGTGGAGTGGATTTGGATTTAGCCCATATGGACAGAGTTGGAATTGGCCCATCCTGCTGGTCCAAATAAATCACCACTAAATTCACCAGAGGGTAGAGGCTCTGCTCTGACCTTGTTCAGTGCATTGCAGGTGCCAGATGTGCTTTCATGGAGATTTCATAGCGAAGCTGAGACAACTGACCTAGATTCAGAATATAGAAAGAAGGAAGAGGGACAGATGAAGCGATTCACTCAAACGTGAGCAGAGCAACTTCCTGCACTGATCCATTCATGCTTCTCGGTTTTCTACCTTCTGCTTGTTCAGAATGGTTTGCATTACTTCACAAAGACATGAGGAACTACTGTGAAAACAACAAATCAAAAACAAATCTGCTGTGCTAAGCTTTAGATTCCAACTAACAGATGCTACCTAGAAAATAATTTGGCAGTTTTGTTTTTGCTATTTTTTTTGGAATACATTTGGACTGAATTTCAACATAACTTCACTCTGTAGTCTGCACAAGCCGCAGCAGTGATGTCGGCCTACTAATGCATTTCACAGCAGTCTATAGAAACCTGACTGGGTCGCCACAATAATCACAGTGTGAAGGAGATCCTTCGCTACACATAGCCGTTGATGTTATTGTTATTCTCACAGCGTTTCAACGAGCAGTCCTTTATTAAACTGGCTGCCTTACCTAGGTTGCATCCCAAATAGCACCATATTCCCTTTATGGTGCACTACTTCTGACCAGGGCCCATAGGGGATAGGTTGTCATTTGGGACACAACCGTTGTCACCCAGGATGGCCTGCTGCCCTGGTCTAGTCTAATCTCTCCAGAGGCTTGCTGTGGGAGGAGGGATGCCTGTGAATATTTGGCAAGCAGAATGATGTTGTGGCATTAGGACTTAGGAGTCGGATCCTCATATGCTCTTAAGGGCAAACAGAGATTCAGACCGGTGGTGGTAAAGCTGGCTTTGAGAAGTCTTAATCTTGGCTAGCGGGGCACCAGAGCACACCCAGAAACCCACACACACATAGAGGGTGCTGAATTTATAAATCTAAATTTGTGTGTGTGTACGTGTATCAGAGTGTATGTGTGTTAACCATGCTGTTCTGCAGCTTAACGTCCATCCCTATTGGCATTAGTTTTAGGTTTTAACACCCTTCTGTCTGTAACTACAGCCACACAAATCCTGCAGCCATAGCTCTCCTGAGTAGGCCCTATAGGGGGAAAGTACAGTACCTTGTGAATATTCAGATCCGTTTACTTTTTCCATATTTTGTTGTGTTACAGCCTGAATTTAAAATGGATTGAATTTAGATTTTGTGTCATTGGCCTACTCACAATACCCCATAATGTCAAAGTGTAATGATGTTTTTCAATATTTTTACAAATTAATAAAAAATGAAAAGCTGAAATGTCTGAATCAATAAGTATGCAACCCCTTTGTTATGACACGCCTAAATAAGTTCAGGAGTAAACATTTGCTTAATATAATAGGTTGTATGGACTCACTCTTTGTGCAATAATAATGTTTAACATGCTTTTGAATGACTACCTCATCTCTGTCGAGCAAATATTGTACAATCCAGGTGTGTAAAGCTCTTAGAGACTTACCCAGAAAGACTCACAGCTGTAATCGCTGCCAAAGGTGATTCTAACATGTATTGACTCAGGGGTGTGAATACTTATGTAAATGAGATATTTCTGTATTTAATATTCAAAAATGTCAAAAAACATGTTTTCACTTTGTCATTATGGGGTATTGTGTGTAAACGGGTCAGATAAGACTGCTAAATAGTTAGTTAAATAGTTAACCAATAGCTACCCAAACTATCTGCATTACGCTTTTTGCACTCTTTTGACTCATCACATATTTTTTTTATTTAACCAGGTAGGTCAGTTAAGAACAAGTTCTCATTTACAACTGTGACCTGGCCAAGACAAAGCAAAGCAGTGCAACAAAAAACAACACAGAGTTACACAGTAAACAAAAGTACAGTCAATAACACAATAGAAAATCTATATACATAGTGTGCAAATGTAGTGCAAAATGCAGTAAGGTTAGGAAGGTAGGACAATAAATAGGCCATAGTGGTGAGATAAATTACAGATTAGCATTAACACTGGAATGATGGATGTGCAAATGATGATGTGCGAATAGAGATACTGGAGTGCAAAATTAGCGAGAATAATACAATAAATATGGGGATGAGGTAGTAGGCTATTTACAGAAGGGCTGTATACAGGTGCAGTGATCGATAAGCAGCTTTGACAGCTGACGCTTAAAGTTAGTGAGGGAGATAGGAACCTCTAACTTCAAGGATTTTTGCAATTCGTTCCAGTCATTGGCAGCAGAGAACTGGAAGGAATGGCGGCCAAAGGAGGTGTTGGCTTTGGGGGTGACCAGTGAGATATACCTGCTGGAGCGCATGCTACGGGTGGGTGTTGCTATGGTGACCAGCGAGCTGAGATAGGGCGGGGATTTACCTAATAAAGACTTATAGATTACCTGGAGCCAGTGGGTTTGGCGACAAATATGTAATGAGGGCCAGCCAACGAGAGAATACAGGTCGCAGTGGTGGGTAGTATTTGGGGCTTTGGTAACAAAACGGATGGCACTGTGATAGACTACATCCAATTTACTGAGCAGAGTGTTGGAGGCATGTGCTGCTGCTACTGATTATTATCTATCCTGTTGCCTAGTCACTTGACCCCTTCCTACACTTAGTGTACAAAACACACCTTCCTAATATTGAGTTGCACCCTCTTTTGCCCTCAGAACAGCTTCAACACCACACAGTGTTGAAAGCATTCCACACGGACTCCAATGCTGTCCACAATTGTTGGCTGGATGTCCTTTGGGTGGTGGACCATTCTTCATACACACGGGAAACTGTTGACGTGAAAAACCCAGCAGAGTTGCCGTTCTTTACACAATCAAACCGGTGTACCTGGCACCTACTACCATACCCTATTCAAAGGAACTTAAATCTTTTGTCTTGCCCATTCACCTTCTGAATGGCAGACATACACAATCCATGTCTCCATTGTCTCAAGGCTTAAAAATACTTCTTTAACCTGTCTCCTCCCCTTCATCTACACTCCTTGACGTGGATTTAACAGGTGACATCAAGGCTTTTACCTGGATTCACCTGGTCATTCTATGTCATGGAAATAACATGTTTTGTATGCTCAGTGTTTACAGTACATATCTACCTCAATTACCACGTACACCTCCACATCGACTTGGTACTTGTACGTGTATATAACCAAGTTATCGTTACTCATTATGTTTTTATTCCTTGTGTTATTATTTTTCTCTCTGCATTGTTGTGAAGGCCCCTTAAGAAAGCATTTCCCTGTTGGTCTAAACCTGTTGTTTACGAAGCATGTGAAAAACAACATTTGATTTGATTCAAGCATACACTGGGAGATTCTTCCATTAGTAACTGTATGAGGCAGAACAATATCAGTGTACCTCAGAAATCACCTGTCCCTCTCTAAACACAGTGATACTCTGGTAATGTTTAGGTCAATATTGCCAGCAGACATTAAAAAGTGGAAAATCCTACTGGAAGAGATTTGAGTGTTGAAACGTTAAGATATCAAATTAGATTGTATTTGTCACATGCGCCAAATACAACAGGTGTACACCTTACCGTGAAATGCTTACTTACAAGCCCTTAACCAACAATGCAGTTCAAGAAATAGAAAAAAAATGTACTAAATAAACTAAAGTAAAAAATAAAATAAAAAGTAACACAATAAAATAACAATAACGAGGCAATATACAGGTGGTACCGGTACCGAGTTAATGTGCGGGGGCACAGGTTAGTCAAGGTAATATGTACATGTAGATAGGGGTAAAATGACTATGCATAGATAATAAACAGTGAGTAGCAGTAGTGTAAAAACAAATGGGGTGTCAATGTAAATAGTCCGGGTGGCCATTTGATTAATTGTTCAGCAGTATATGGCTTGGGGGTAGAAGCTGTTAAGGAGCCTGGCTAGATAGTTGTTCCTGTCCCATCCTATGTATTGTTAGTGTAGTAGAGGCAGCACTAACAGCTGCATGTCGAAGGGCTGCTGTATGGGAATAAAAGAGGAGTAACACTGGCAGATGGTGGATGCCATTATTTATTATCACTATGACTTCCAGTTTATGAATGACAGGTGATGAGAATAATACAATCTAGTACATTTCTATGCAGAATTTGGGGCGGCATTTTGACAATTGGTCTACTACACCCCCAGCGGCACTCCAGCTGCCAGCTCATAGCGTTGCTGCGGGGGGGGGGCATATTTTTGTGTTGCCTAGGGCGGCAGAATGTCTAGGGCCGCCTCTTTCTATGAAAGGAAATATTGGTACCATGAAGAGAGCTGGAGCCACCTGGTTTATAGCTGTTAAAGGTTAGGATCCTGTCCACTGTCTCCTCTCTCCCTACTCCTTCCCTCGTTCCCTCCCTCCCTCCCTCCCTCCCTCCCTCCCTCCCTCCCTCTCCTCTCTGTTTGGTGCAGACAGGCAGCAGGCAAGCTGTAATTGACTTAAATTAATGTATCCTACTCCTGCAGAACCTCAGCATTAAACACAATTAAACATTTCCCAGCAACCTTGCATCCTGGGTGGCAGCTGCCAAAACGCCCCATGGTCCCCTCAGCCAGGCACCTCACTGATTAATCCTCTCCTTTCACTTATTTACTCATTTGTTCCTCCAATCATAAAACCATCCGTATATCCATCCATCAAGAATCTGTTTATTTTCTCACTCATCATATGAGGAGGTCCTTTTTGCCCTTTATGTGCTCTGCAATATTGACTTTTAATAAATAGCTATGCATTTCAAATGTATTGAAAAGGAGAAAATGGGCGTGGATTAAATGAATTCTATGTCTTACATGCAGTGTGCTTGTTTAAATACTGTATCAGTTATACTGAAAATAGGCCTAATTTGTGGCGCTATGAGTTCATCATCATTTTCTAATCTCTGGCAAAGTGACATCTATCTGATAGCTTCAAACTTGAATTTGTTCCACTGTTATTGGTCTTATCGGATCTTCTTCCTGGCTGTTCTCTGCAGCAGCCTGGTCAGAGAAGTGGAGATGGAGGGGCCTGAGTTGAGAGCTAGGCCTTGAGAAGGCTGTCTGCCAGGAGCTAATGGAGGGTGTGGTAGGGAGGGAGGAGAGAGACAATCACATCAAACACTCCGCTGCTGCTGGGAGAGAAAACAGTGAGAACCTGGCGCCGAATGGCATTAGGCTAAAAGGGCATTAAGCCTCCAGTCAAACTAAACAACAGCAATCTGATTTATATCAGAGAGTAAGAGAGAGAGAGAGAGAATGAGAGTGAGCGAGAGAGAGAGAGAGAGAGAGAGAGAGAGAGAGAGAGAGAGAGAGAGAGAGAGAGAGAGAGAGAGAGAGAGAGAGAGAGAGAGAGAGAGAGAGAGAGAGAGAGAGAGAGAGAGCAGTAAATATGAGAGGAGTTAATATCAGGACGTTTCAGCACAGTCGTCTAGCTAGCTCTAGCCCAGAGAGATTGAATGATTTAGCTCTGTGATTTCTCCATTATTCCTTTCCCATTTGTATATATCAAATAATATAACCCCAAGCCCTTCACACCCATTGGAAAATCTAATAACAACATCAATAATAATCCATCTTCATAAGATCATATTTTATCTAGACTAGACTAGGTGTAATACAAGCAAAGGGCCTATAAATACTTCTTCCATAACAGAGGAATGCCTACGTTTTCTCTTAGATCAGTACAGAATTTCTTAAATGTATTTTATTTTATTTTTAACCTTTATTTAACTAGGCAAGTCAGTTAAGAACAAATTATTTACAATGACGGCCTACCCCGGCCAAACCCGGACGACGCTGGGCCAATTGTGCGCCGCCCTATGGGACTCCCAATCACGGCCGGATGTGATACAGCCTGAATCAAGTACATATCTTGGCAGTGGCGCAGTCTATGTGCCTTCTGCCTCGTCATTTATGTATTTATCGGCTGTTTGTTTATCTGTCTAAGCCTGTAAGTCATCCAGTCCTTGTAGAAAGGGGGGCGGGTGAGGAAGTGACTCATACCCAGTGTGGGGGCCTGTTTTAGGCTAGGATGTGTCACGACTCCCGCTCTCCTGATCCAGAGGTTAGATCACGTTGTGTCTCCTTTCAGAGGTTATTATCAGGAGCTGTTATTAATAGATGTAATGTCTGATCATGTCTATGTAATTGTTGTAATCCGTTATGTAATGTACTTATTGGACTGAGTCTGCTGGCTGTGGATATTGTGTAATATTCTTACAGGCTGTACAGTATACAGTATGTGGTGACAGGTGGTCCAGTCCATATGAGACACTGGATCTGAATGATGTGAATCATAGAAACAACACAAGATAGGTAGAATTATTCTGTCTCTCCCTATGTTGTCTTGGTAGACGGAGATATTAGTATGTCACATGTTTTTTGCAGACCCAGTCTCTGTGACCTATATGTGAAATGGAGGGCTGGCTGAGAAAGGGAGAGTGGGAGAGAGGGATGCTATGAGGAAACAGACAAGCACATAATGTACAGAACAGAGAAACAGACAGATGGTAATGCACACACACACACACACACACACACACACACTCCCCAAATCCCTCCATTGGTCCATCCTTTCTCCCCAGAGAGGATGAGGTTAACAGATGCCTGTGAATCAGTTAGACCAGAGACCCATAACTGCTATAATTAACGAGTCCGGTTGGCAGGGAGGAGGACGCCCCTCGTACCATGTGACCTCTCAGAGGCCAGGGGTGTCACGATGCTGATATACACACATATTCCAGGTCACGACAACAACAGTGAGTGTGTGCGCTCGAGCCAGTGTCACAGTGCACAAAGGCAGAAACATACATATGTCCATATCATTCTGTGTCATGAAGGCATTATAATAAGTCCAGTTTCCTTGCTTTTAAACCAGTTAAAACATAGTTAGTGCAAAAACATAAGAACGGATGTGTCATTCCTGTTACATCTTTATTCTTTATTTATGTCTGTAGGTACTGTATGTTTACTTGAGAATGTGTTTCCTCATTTGAGAATTATGACTGTCTTTGTGTTTGTGGGTGTGTTTCTCTGTGTTGGGCACTGAGGACCCTGGGAGAAATCCTCACATGGCACAAAAGCACACAGACAACACTTGCCCTCCTGTATTACCATGAGAATACAGGGGGAGCCCCTCATTCAGACGCTGTGTGTCTCGGTAAGTGAGCTACACGTTAGCGGACAAAGGAGAGCCGCTAGCTAGCTAGCTTCCATAACTTCAGCCAGCCATCAGCCACAGCACCGACTTCAGGAGGAGAGGGGGAGGGGTCAGCACTCTCTCTCTTTCTCTCTCTCCCTCTCTTTTTCATCCTCTAGACTGATTGTGAATGAGAGAGAGAACGCACCGAGTATCAAAGGCAGCCGGGTGAAGGCAATGAACCAGGAGGGCAGATGGGAGAGGATTGAGAAAACAGAGGGAGAGAGGGCTAATGGAGGTGAATAGATGCTCTGATCTGGAGGGTACTGACCATATACAGTACGCCCTGTGTATGTCATAACAGATAGCAATATAAAGATCCCAGCTGTCAACTCCTATATAGCTCCAAAGCAGTCTTATGCTGTAGACAGAGAGAATGAGAGAGAGCGAGGGGTAGAGTGAGAGAAAGAGTGAGAGAGAGTGCGGTAGAGCAAGGAGGACCATGAGGGGAGGGGAGATTTGAGAGAGAGAGGGGGGGGGGGGGGTAGCAGCAGGTTTGTGAGCGCAATAGCTGAAGGAGGAATCAGAGCGAAAGAAACAGTGTGGCTGCAGTGAGGAAGGAGAGACACATACAGAGAGAGAAAGACAGCGAGACAGAGAGAGCGGTAAGGAAATGTCTGTGTGTACATTACTGTCATGTCTGCTCCTGATCTTTTGTATTTCTAGTCTTACTGTGAAGCGTCAGCTAGAGGAAGATGCTCTGTGTTATCCTGGGTGTTTCTTCTCTGCCGGTCGGCTAGCGACGTGAGGAAAGCAGAGCACCGTAGCACTGCAGAGAGAGGAGTATGACAGAAGGAGGGAGGAAGAGGGAGAGAGGGCGCATCAGGCAGAGGATGCTACGTAGACAGAGGGAGTGAGAATGGAGAGTGGTAGAGGAAGAGAGGAAAGAGCAGAAATAGAGAGAGCTCCCAGCTAGTGAGCCTGCCTGGCCATTAGAACGGTGTTGATGTTTTAGTGTGTGGTGGAGGAGAGGAGAGGGGGCGGGGTGTGTTTGACTGACACCATGCAGCAAGGAGGATGTGAAATGTCAACACTGTCATGGTTTTTCCTCCATATTACACATGATGAATGATATTTAGATTTCTTGGACCGCACTGCTACTTCTCCTGTGTGTTCTCAACATGAGAATCCTGATGTTGTCAGCTCCTTGTGTGTGTGTGTGTGTGTGTGTGTGTGTGTGTGTGTGTGTGTGTGTGTGTGCGTGCGCGCTTGCGTTTGTGTGATTGTACAAAAGAGACAGGGTTTTGGCTGTTTGCCAAGGTCCATGTCCCAGCTGCTGTAAAATACATGCCGATTAGAGGAAGATTGAGGGGCCAGTAGTGAGGGTAACGATTAGAGGAAGATTGAGGGGCCAGTAGTGAGGGTAACGATTAGAGGAAGATTGAGGGGCCAGTAGTGAGGGTAACGATTAGAGGAAGATTGAGGGGAGGGGTGGGGGGGGTGGGGGGGGGGGGGGGTTGGGGGATGTGTGGGGAGGGGGGTGGTGGGGTGGTAGGTTTGTCATCACTCGCTGATTTTAGAGTTTGCCTGCACTGCATATCATCACCCACTCACTGACTGTTGTGTAGAATGTTGATGTGCTGACATACTTAGTTAGGAGCCATTTGGTATTGGCATCAGGCCACTCTCTACAGCATTTGGTGCCTGCAACTTAACATTTGGTGCCTGCAACTTAACATTTGGTGCCTGAAATATAACATTCGGTGCATGCAACTTAAAATTTGGTGCATGCAATATGACATTTGGTGCCTGCTTTGTAAATGTCACTTCCCACCATATTTATAACATAAATAATGGTAATCTGTTAAAACAGATTTGTTTATTTTTTTTGCTTTTACAGTAGTGGCCAATGCTGTTTTATAATGTTTTGGCTGACCTTTTGTCCAAAGAGCTCTTTTTGTTCCTAATGAGGAAACGATTAATTTGTCATTACAACCCTTTAACATCTGTGTAATGTGGTTCCAGGCAGCTTCAGTTCAATAATCAATGATACGTTTCAGCTGTGCTTCCTTGGGATGGCAGAATAACAGAATAACTTATTGACGTATACCAATCCATACTCAGGTACCATTTCTAGTAGTCTCACTAACTACTGCAGAGAGTAAGGTGAGGGAGAAGAGGAAGAGAGAGAGAGAGAGAGAGAGAGAGAGATCTATGTGACCTTGCCTGCCACTATAAGGCCTCTGGATGACTGACAACCCACTAATTTGTTTTGACTTACCCATCCCTCACAGATATGTGTGTGCCTGTCAAATAGCTAGCTTTTCCATAGCGTGACTGGTAAGATGTTTCAGAAGGGTGGTCACGTGTGTTTGCAAGGCAGAGGTCTGGGATTCAAGCCTTGATATGAGCTGAATCAGGAGGAAGTGGTACTCGCTAAGCAAGCAGTGTTACGTCCGTAACAATTGGCGCCAAGTGACTTGGATCTGCAGTTGAGCTCAGCTCAACACTGGGGGCGCTATGGAGTGAGTTTAAGGGGTGACTGTAGCACATGGGCATGTGTAAAACTCAATCTTCAGCCTGAAGTGTCTCCACTTACGCTAGCTCTTCCATGGTCCGACTGGCAAGATGCATCAGAAGTCACGTATGTTTGCAAGGCAGAGGTTCTGTGTTCGAGCCTTGGCATGAGGCTGTACTGTAGTAGCCTGCCTGAAGGGATCTTATGGGTGAAGTTTTGGTAGAGAAGGAACAAATGGTGCTGGGCCTGGCTGGGTCTTGTTGTTGGGTCTGTTGATTGCAGCGAGGCAGGCGAGGCCCACTGGAGCATGTTCAATTATCTTCTGCTGTTGACGTCAGGCAGGAACCCTCCAGGGAGCAGGAAAGGATGGCTGGAGACTGTGAGATAGAGAGAGAGAGAGAGAGAGAGAGAGATAGAGAGAGAGAGAGAGAGAGAGAGAGAGAGAGAGAGAGAGAGAGAGAGAGAGGGGAGAGAGAGAGAGAGAGAGAGAGAGGAGAGAGAGAGAGAGAGAGAGAGAGGGAGAGAGAGAGAGAGAGAGAGAGAGAGAGAGAGAGAGAGAGAGAGAGAGAGAGAGAGAGAGAGAGAGAGAGAGATAATAATAATAATAATAATAATAATAATAATGATACTGAATTTCCCAAATGGGACAAACATCCAATTGTAATACTGCATGCAGAGTTTTGCAAGACTGTACTGCAAGTACAAATAAAAACTCAAAATAACACATGTAGAGCAGAATTGGGCCAATACCCCCTCCTTATTCAAATAGAAAAAAGAGACATCAAATTTGACAACCATCTAAAAACATGCGCCCCCAAAGCATTTCATCACACAGCTCTACAATGTAAAGAGATGAAACAAGAGAAGAGTCCCCTCAGCCAGCTGGTTCTGAGGCTCAGTTCACTAACACAAACCAACCTCAGGACAGCACTCACAAAATCTGCCCCAACCAAAGCAAAAATAAAAATATATCACCTATCAATGTAAACAATGCTATTTGGCTCTAAACAGACAGTACATGGTGGCAGACTATCTAACCACCGTGACTGATAGATGACTGAAGAAAACACTGACTAGGTACAGACTCAGTGAGCACAGTCTGGCTATAGAGACCGGTCGTCACAGGCAAAGCTGGCTGCCCAGAGAGGACAGACTGTGCTCATTCTGCCCGTCGGGGAGAGGTAGAGGCAGAGCTGAATTTCCTATTACACTGTGAAAAAATACTTTATTTCCCAAAATTATCATTCAGTACAAAGAATTTGAAACTATAATCTACTATTTATTGGCAGCTAAATATGTGACCTGGACAGACAGTGAAAAGTGCAAGGTAATGTCAATAATATTTCTTGTTTTGGCTTTCATACAATGCAATGTGTCTTCTCAGTCATGTTGAGACTGGTCTACTACTATTGCTTTAATATATTATTATTATTATTATCTACGTCTGTAAACCAAAGGTCAATACATTTATGCATGAATCACCATATTGGCAGTAATCCACTGGGCGTCACTAATACATGCAGTCTCTGTGGACGAGGGATACATTCTGGAGGTTAGGATCTGATTGGCTGAGTTCTGAGTTTTGCATAACTTCACAGAAGAGCATGTTTGTGTGTAAGCTTAATTTAATTTGAGGAGAAATGTCGAGAATATTTCTCAGTGGAAATGGAAATATGACGTTGGTGATTATTTTCTGGGTTAGTGGAGTTTGATAAGAAGCAGTGGTGTTTATGTGCTGTCTTTGAATCCTTTTGACAGGATTTATCAGTTTGTGCTGCTAGAATATTGCTAGAATATTTTTATCAGTGTATTTGACAGGAGCTAGCATTTGATGGTTACAGCCCAGTTAAAGTGAGATATAGAGATACCTGAAGTCTTCAGACTGGTTCGGCTGATAGGGACCTCTGTCAGTCTATGTGTGCATCCCAAATGGCACCCTATTTCCGACATAGCACTATACTTTTCACCAAGGCCCACTGGTTAAAAGTAGTGTATCATATGGGAATAGGGTGCCATTTGGAACGCACGCTATAACCATAGATCACTGAGCTCCATTAAAGTTGAAACCCCTCCCTGTTCCTCCTGTCAACCTGTCCCTGTGCCCTGCCCCTAACCACAGACCTGTCTCAAATGTAATCCCCATCCTCATTGCTTCTCTCCGCCCCCCTCCTCCTCCTACTCCTGGCTCCATCACACCCCCGGGTCCTCCTTAGATGTGCCTCCACACTGCCTCTCTCTCTCTGATGACCTCACAACGGGACTGTGCAACCTTCCCTGGTGTGGTGATGTCACCCTCCCAGCAGTATCAGAGAGACAGACAACATTATGTTATGTGCATTGGGGGACCAAGCTCCTCTCACTGCTGTAAAGATGCTATTTGTCCATATTCATCATTCCCCTAGGATGGTCCCCTACTAATTTGTCCTCTGCTAACACTGCTCCTATCCAGCATGGTGGCTTCTATTTTATTTCCTAGAGTCTAGTCATTCTAATCTATGCTATTGTTAAGCAATAAGGCCCGAGGAGGTGTGTTATATGGCCAATATACCACGGCTAAGGGCTGTTCTTACGCACGAGCAACGCGGAGTGCCTGGACACAGCCTTAGCCGTGCTATATTGGTCATATAACACAAACCCCCGAGGTGGCCTTATTGCTATTATAAACTAGTTACCAACATAATTAATAAATGTTTTGTCATACCCATCAGCCAATCAGCATTTAGGGCCCAAACCACCCAGTTTATAATATATATTGCAGTCTTTGATATGGTTGGTGGTTAAAATGATGTTTCTTCCGGGGCACACTCTAGTCTAGCCTATGACCCCTGTGTCTTGTTGCCCAGGGCGATAGGGTTGTAGAGCAGTATGGTGTCTGTTACACAGTATGGTGCCTGTCACACAGTATGGTGCCTGTCACATAGTATGGTGTCTGTCTACAGTAGGGTGTCTGTGACACAGTATGGTGTCTGTCACACAGTATGGTGCCTGTCACACAGTATGGTGTCTGTCACACAGTATGGTGCCTGTCACACAGTATGGTGTCTGTCTACAGTATGGTGTCTGTCACACAGTATGGTGCCTGTCAGACTAGGAGATCCCTGCTGTTCTAAGAGAGAGGGTGAGGCTGAGGCAGGTCTACCCAGGCCAAGGTTACAACCTTTCTGTCAGCACAGGAGGTTGGTGGCACCTTAATTGGGGAGGATGGGTTCATAGTAATGGCTGGAAAGGAATAAATGGAATGGTATCAAACTCATCAAACAAATGGTTTTCATTTACTCCATTCAGCCATTATTATGAGCTGTCCTCCCATCAGCAGCCTCTTGTGGCTGACAGGTATACCAAGGCCTCTACCCAGGCCTTTACCCAGGCCTTTATCCAGGCCTATACCAAGGCCTCTAATCAACACCAGGCCCAGAGTGGCTAAACGGAAGAAAAAAAAAACCTTTACAAGATTACGCGGCAAAATGTGCCAAACTCAGCAACATGTTTATTCAAAAAAGCTTGCAGCTTAAGAGAGATATTGATGGTGACGATGAGACAGGTATGCTAACTTACAGTACTGTAGGCTACAGTACAGTACCAACTACCAAGATGTCAGGCGTGCAAAACAAAATACAACGTGTAACAATTGCCTATAAATCACAATTCAAGTTTAGTGTCAAGGAATTGTGTGGCCTTATGGCAGCCAGCATATAAAATATATGATACTAATAAGTGCTTTGTTAAATGCAAAATGTTATGTCGCGATGTGTGAGACACTTTGCTGTCTATTGTAGTCTCTAAGCAGCAGCCAGTACCAGTAGACCAGTTTTCTGCTGGCAGTGAAGAAGAGGCAGTACCAGGTGCGATACAAGGTTGGGAAGCTCGGGCCTGGCCTCACGATAGCTCATGGTGTGCGATACAAGGTTGGGAAGCTCGGGCCTGGCCTCACGATAGCTCATGGTGTGTGATACAAGGTTGGGAAGCTCGGGCCTGGCCTCACGATAGCTCATGGTGTGCGATACAAGGTTGGGAAGCTCGGGCCTGGCCTCACGATAGCTCATGGTGTGCGATACAAGGTTGGGAAGCTCGGGCCAGGCCTCACGATAGCTCATGGTGTGTGATACAAGGTTGGGAAGCTCTGGCCTGGCCTCACGATAGCTCATGGTGTGCTTGGTCTCACAATAGCTCATGGTGTTCTTGGCCTCACGATAGCTCATGGTGTGCTTGGTCTCACGATAGCTCATGGTGTGCGATGCACAGAAAAACACTTGTGGGATAAACAAAAATTAAGTTGTGAAGCTACACTTATTTTCACTAAATTGGAAATGATGTTCAAGAAAAATACACTGGGAATAAAAAGGTTGTAGAGACTTAAATAGTAAAGCTATAATTATATTTATCTCCAGTATAATAGGTTGTGAACTAAAGTGGGCTGGTCTGAGGCATGAAACTAGTCTCACTCCGGCCCTGATCAACACCCACATTATCGCCTGGTCATGACCTAAGGTACTGATGCCTCTGCTACCTGCCTGTGGCACCATGTGGGCCTGTGTGGCACTGTGTGTGTGCGTGTCTCTCTGTCCTGTCCTCAGGTGTCTTTCTGTGTGCATGTCTTAGAGGCCCTATGTTTTTAGAACTTTATATATTTCTGTATCTTTGTGACTGTATGGTTTTTTACATGTTAATTTGAGAGCATGATGAGAGTGTCGAGGCACTGTGAGCCTGCCTTCCTCTCTTCTCTCTGTGGTTAGATTCATTAGGCATTGACACCCTGTCTTTATTAACCTCAGTCTCTGCACAAAAGAAAATGAGACATTAACATTTGATCTCCCTATTTCTGCTCCCCATCCACTGATTCTGCCTTTCAAAGGAGCCGTTAGATGGAGGAGGGGAATTCTTAAAGGGATACATAATGTACATACCCATCGTAGGTAATAGGCACATATAATACATGTAAGGGAATGTTGATGTTGTAGCTCTCGTGCTGGGTTTTGTAACAAATTGTCCTTGAGTTTACTGCATCAGCAAGCCTGCCAACTGTCATATTTCTAAGAATGCTCTGAGGCTGGGCTTTTTCAAGACAGTATAGAGGCTACTGCTGTTACCAACTGTCATTCTAGTGTATCTCCAAGAAAGAACTGTGTTGAAGTTTCTTCTTTTTGTCTTCAGCTTCTTAGTGAAAAATGTCTACCCTTGTGGTGTGGCACTTGGGAATAGAAGTTTCTATTCTCACAGGAGATACAGAACATGAAAGAGGCTCCATCCCTCCCTCCCGCCCTCCCTCCTTACCTCCTCCTTCTCTCATCTCTCCATCCCTCTCTCATATATATTTGCTCATAATTCATGAGCTGGTTGCTGTCTCAGTAGGAGTTAACCCTGCTGTAATTACGTAGCATGGCAGCAGCACGGTGAGGAAGGATCTGAAGCACACTCTGATAGGAGAATACACTCTAGGTTACAACACTGCTCCTGTAACGAGCTATGATTGTGCCTGCTTAGACCTTACATGAAGCACTCTCCACCTCACTAGTTATTGTACATACAGAGCTAAATGCAGGTTCTCCAAAAACATCAAACAGCTTATATATATTACATATATTATGTTTCCAGGAGTGGAAGCACTTTTTCTGCCAATAGAGATGTCAAAGTGGAGAGAACAGGGCAATGCATTGTTATCCAACCCTATACTTTGTTTTATTTAGTTTGACATGTAAGTTTAGCATCAACAACCTCATCAACACCTCCATCCATCTACATTCTCTGCCGCCTACCTCCTTCTTTCCCCTCTTCCCCTCTGACTCCATCTATTACTCCATCTTGTTCTCTCTCTCTCTCTCTCTCTCTCTCTCTCTCTCTCTCTCTCTCTTCCTCTCTATCTCTCTCTCTGGTTCTCTCTCTCTTTCTCTCTCTTTTCATCTCTCTCTCTCTCTGTCTGTCTGGCTGGATGGCTGAGCTAATGCTGTGGATTCTGTGTTTTGCTTGAACAAATCAGGCCCTTTGCGGCCTCACTGTTTGAAGTGCCTGCCTTCCAAATAGCCTTCGGCTTGGCATCTGTGAGTGTGACTGAGTGGATCTGCCTGTGTTTTTATCTGTGTGTGTGTGTCTGTGTTTTGATGGGGATAATGGGTGTAATTTAGATGTGTAAGATTCAGAAGTGGTAATTGTTGTTTAATCAGGACTTCAAAACTGTTAGTTGAATTTCAATAGCATTTCAATAGTATTGAATGAGCTGTGGCTGTAGTGGTGGCATCAGTGTTAACACTGGCCTTGCTGCCAACAGTGACTGCATATAGTCTATAGTACAGTGTCACTATGCCTCCCACAGTCTAGGTTTGCGTCCCAAATGACACTCTATTGCAATAGTGCACTACTTCAACCAGGTCAAAAGTAGTGGACTATAGAGAGAATATGGTGCCATTTGGGACACAGTAGCCAGGGACGGTGTATACTGGGTGGCTGTCTGTGGTGTGAAGGCAGGATAAAAGATGGAGTGCATAAAGAGGAGTGACGAAGGTATTGATCCGTAGGCCTGGTGTAAGATTGCACTCTGTCCATTACTCTGCCTTGCCGTACCTTATTGTACTGTGTGCCTGGGTTACCCCAGGAGGAGAGGAGGAAGAGAGAGGCCTGGGTTACCCCAGGAGGAGAGGAGGAAGAGAGAGGGCTGGGGGAGCTGGAAGAAATATGCTGTATTGGAATCAGTGCTTTTCTGTATGAGTGTATAATCTTAGAAAAAAGGGTTGCAAAAAGGTTAGGGTGCTGCCAAGAACCGTTTTTATCTGAAGAAACCCCTTTGGAAGACAATGGTTCTTTGTAAGGTAAAGGGTTCTAACTAGAACCTTTAACATTCTAAGAACTGTTTTTGGAAGAAAGGGTTATTTGATGATTCTTTGGAAGGCAAGAAGGGTTCTACATTTTCCAGCATGCTCTTTTGCAGGGTGATTTTCAGAATTGTTCATGTCTGTGTGGTTGCATGTATATTGAGTGATTGATACATTTTATGCTACACAAAGATAAATAGCATACATCCTCTGATTGGATTCCAGTAGGAATTAAACATCACTTTGCAAGCCAGCATAATGTTACTTGCTGACCTGATGTAGCCTGTAAACCAGGAGTTTCCTAACACCACTGTGTTAGGGCAGGGGTTCCCAAACTTTTTCACTCAGGCCCCCCCTTCCAGCATTGGCGAACATCCCACGCCCTCCATGCGCGCGAGCCACGTCTGTTTCTTTGGGCACAACCACTGTTTGCAGGTTTAAAGCAAATTTTTGTGCAATTCTATACATTTTGCTGTCTAATGTGAATTCATGTGACATTTGAGTAACTCAAACATTGCAATAAAATCTATGGGCTAAAAAACCTAGCTAAAAAAAGTTAACTGACATGGTCTAGTTGATCTGAACATTTCTGACCAGTTATAAAAAGCTCTCTAAGGTATGCAATGACTAACATGACAAGAGGAAAACTAATGATGTACTGACCAATTTCAAGATTGCACCTTGTGCATTCTACTATTACAACTTTCAAGAGTAATAGGGGGCCACACCCCACAGTTTGGGAACCACTGTGTTAGGGTATAACTAGGCCCTCAAAGAAGGCCTTATGATAGTAATGTATTGTCATAAATCATTTAATTTTAAAGGTTAGTAAGGCCGGTGAAGCCATTCATAGAGGGTTCTAGTAAGAACCCTCCAAAGATAAAAGGGGTAGAACCCTTCATAGAAGGTTCTAGGTAGAACCATATACAGGACGTTCTACAAAGAACCCTTCATAAAGGGCTCTAGGGAGAACTAAATGGTTCTACCTCGCACCTTTTTTTCTAAGAGTTTACTTTACTCAGAATTGCAGATTGTGGATCTAAGAAGTAAGCACAATATCACATCTGTTTTGGGAGAATGTTCCAATTATAGAATGTGCAGTATTTCTGATATTTTGAAAGGCATATTTTGTTTTTTAAAAGCATTTTGCTTCTTCCAGGACATGCCGTAATTCTCCATGCCAACAGACCAGGGAGCTTTATGGGCATTCATTGTTAGTTTGACAGTGAAGGAATGGCTGTTTAAAGGGGTATATCGTCATGATTCTCCCACAGCTGACAGCAGACTTGAGTGTAATGGATGTGGTTGTGTTGTTGGTGTTAGTGGACAGACGAAGCAGAAAGGACAGACTCAGCAGACACACTCACTCACACACACACACACACACACACACATGCACCTGCACTCACTCACTCACACACACACACATGCCATGCCCTGGAGCCCACAGCATAGTGGACACGGTGCTAGCAGTCAATGTGATGAATGGTGCCCGCATTGAGAGTCTATCACGCTACTTTACATTTCTAACTTGTTAACACACACACACACACACACACACACACACACACACACACACACACACACACACACACACACACACACACACACTGAGGTGAGGCGTTGGCTGGTTACTGCACAGGAAGTCTAATATGTGGGCTAGAACCTGTCTATAGAGGATATACCTCGTTAGGAATAACACAGTGTGTATGAGATGAAGAGAACTAAATGGAGTATGGGAATAATATTCATCCATTTTCACTCCCTCTCTCAGCCACACCTTTTTTCTGACCCATGAAAGAAGCCATGCCGGTCCTCTCAGCAGGCACAGGTAAGTTAAATACACCACACATGCTGCATCCTTTATGCATCAAAATAGAATAGCAGGCTTACTGTGTAGCTCAGTTGGCCAGGGTTTGATTCCCAGGACCACCCATACGTAAAATGCATGACTGTAAATCGCTGTGGATTAAAGCGTCTCCTATATATTATATATTATATTACTCTTTCTGATCTGAGGATATAAACAAAGACTGACCACAGTTCCTTCACCCTCCCTCCTCTCCTCTTCCTCCACAGGCCTGCACGAGACTCTGGCCCTGCTGACGTCCCAGCTGCGTCCTGATGCCAACCACAAGGAGGACATGGTCTTCCTCAAAGACGTTTTCAGTGAGAAGAGCCTGGGCTACCTTATGAAGGTACACATAAGACTGGGTGGCAGGGGCGCGACTTTGGTTTAAGAAGTGGGGGGGACATAACTGTATACAGTACCAGACAAAAGTTTGGACACACCTAATAATTCAAGGGTTTTTCTTTATTTTTACTATATTCTACATTGTAGAATAATAGCGAAGGGTGGCTACTTTGAAGAATCTCAATTATAAAATATATTTTGATTTGTTTAACATTTTTCTTGTTACTACATGTTTGGCACTGTGGTAAACTTATGTCGAAGTTATGGTACACTTATGTGGTTTAATTTGTGCAAGTGTGCGCGTACGTGTGTGTGCTTGTGTTTGACCTCCCTGTCCTCTCCTGTGATTGGCTGTGTGTCGCAGATCCATGAGAAGCTGAGACAGTACGAGCGCCAGAGTCCTACACCTGTTCTTCACAGCGCCGCCTCTTTGGCTGAAGACGTAAGTTCAACAACGCACACAGGCACGCACGCACGCACACACACACACACACACAAACAAAGAACACACACACCACACACACTGCCGAGTGAAGCACCCCTCCAATAGAGTCATTCCCAGTGTGTTTTCTGAGACAGAGGAGTGATAGATGCAGGTAGTAAGGTATTGAGAGTTATGGAGTTACAGTACGGTAATGTGTTGTGGTCTGAAAGTGCTGATTCATCCTAACACTAATGAGACTCTCCACATCCTGCCTCTCCTCTCTCTCCTCACACCAGTTAAGAGGAAAAGTGCTGAGCCATAGGTCCTGGCTACTTATTCTCCTGTGTGTGTGTTTGTGTGTGCAAGCACACTGTTTATTGCTGCTTTAGGCAACAGCCGTGCAACTCTACAGTATATATCTATATTTGTTGATTCTATTCTAGACTATTACTGCCAACAGTCTGCTACACTTTCAGAATATATCTGTTACATTTTTCAGTTATATCCCAAGCCCACAATGCTGGACACACAGGTTTATACCAGTTCAAAGGTCACGGTCTGACTGACTGACAGCTCTGTTGGGATTGGCAGGTGGCAGAGGAGCTGCAGAGTGGACCAATGAGTGTTGAGGAGAAGGAACTCCTACAGCTGTTGACATCCCCCCATCTCAAGGTGAACAAAACACCCATACACACAGAGACACCTGGTAATGGAAAGTGGGGTGGCTTTTCATGCATCCAATTTAATTGGATAGCTCTATCTATGTCAATCTCTATATACACTATAGTATACTAATGCTTGGTATACTCAGAATCAGTGGTAGAAAAAGTACCCAATTGTCATACTTGAGTAAAAGTAAAGATACCTTAATAGAAAATGACTCAAGTAAAAGTGAAAGTCACAGACTAAAATACTACTTAAGTAAAAGTCTAAAAGTATTTGGTTTTAAATATACTTAAGTATCAAACGTAAATGTAGTTGCTAAAATGTACTTAAGTATCAAAGTAAAAGTAAAAGTATAAATAATTTCAAATTCTTTATTTTAAGCAAAGCAGATGGACACATTTTCTAGTTTTTATTTCTTTACAGATAGCCAGAGGCACACTCCAACACTACAAACAAAGCATGTGTTTAGTGAGTCCCCCAGATCAGAGGCTGTAGGGATGACTACAGATGTTCTCTTGATAAGTGTGTGAATTGGACCATTTTCCTGTCCTGCCATGCATTCAAAATGTGCTTTTGGGTGTCAGGGAAAATGTATATCATAAAGTAAATAAAAGTACATTATTTACTTTAGGAATGTAGTGAAGTAAAAGTAAAAGTAGCCAAAAATATAAATAGTAAAGTAAAGTACAGATACCCCCCAAAAAACGACTTAAGTAGTACTTTTAAGAACTTTACACCACTGCTCAGAATGCAGTTCTGCAATTCTAACATGAATCCTTCTCTCTCTGCCATCTCCCATCAGGCAGTTTTGTCAGTTCATGACACGGTGGCCCAGAAGAACTTTGACCCCGTGTTGCCACCACTTCCTGACGACTTCGAGGACGAGCTGGAGGAGGAGTCAGTGAAGATTGTCCGACTCGTCAAGAACAAGGAACCACTGGTGAGTCATGGTAGCAGAGAGGATGACAGAGGGATGGGGGAAAGAGATCAAATGGTAGAGGATGAGAGGATGAGGAGCTATAGGGATGGGGGAAAGGGACTGGTGATGTCTTGATTGATTGATGTCTTGATTGATGTCTTGATTGATTGATTGATTGATTGATTGATTGTAAAGAAAACAAAAGAATAAGAGAAAAGAGGAAGGAACAGGAAGAATAGATGGGAAGAATGGGGATGCAATCCCGGGATGAGTAAATGTAGGAAAAACTAACTACAGTATAGAAGTTGAGGGGACAGGGTATGTTCTTCACTGTGTGAACCCCATATAACCCCCTATCCATATCTCTCTGTTCCAGGGGGCCACCATCAGACGGGATGAGACCACAGGGTCTGTGATCGTGGCCCGCATCATGAGGGGCGGGGCTGCAGACCGGAGTGGTGAGTGATTCAGTCCTATTCTGTCCCTCTATGTGTCTGGTCTTAACACATGTTTGGTGTGTGTTTAGTATGTTTAATGTGTGTGTGTGTGTGTGTGTGTGTGTGTGTGTGTGTGTGTGTGTGTGTGTGTGTGTGTGTGTGTGTGTGTGTGTGTGTGTGTGTGTGTGTGTGAGGGGTGGGGCATTACCATCTGTCTGTTATTCTGTACTGTACATGATGTGCCTGTCTGTTTCCTCATAGCATCCCTCTCTCCCTCACTCCCTCTCTCCCTCCCTCTCCCCCTCTCTGCAATCCCTCCCTCCCTCCCTCCCTCCCTCCCTCCCTCCCTCTCTCTCTGCCCTCCCTCCCTCTCTGCCCTCCTTCTCTCCCTTCCTCCCTCCCTCTCTCCCTCTTCGCCCTCCCTCCCTCTCTCCCTCTCTGCCCTCCCTTCCTTCCTCCCTCCCTCTCTCCCTCTTCGCTCTCCCTCCCTCTCTCCCTCCCTCCCTCTCTCCCTCTCTCCCTCTCTCCCTTTCTCCCTCTCTCCCTCTCTGAGCGGTGATGAGATGTATTGATCCTATCTCTCAGCCCTCTCTGTCAGGTTTCACTGTTGTGGCTGCAGTAGATCATGACTGAGGAGAGGGATACCACCACTCCCAAGCCTTATTGTCCATATCTCATCCCAGACAATAGTCATATGATTGATATAGTGCACCTGCTACTGATACAGTGCTGTGCAGGATCTCCTCGATACACAATATGGGGTGCAACCCAAATGGCACCCTATTCCCTATACAGTCCACTACTTTTCACCAGATTCTAATGGCCCTGGGTCAAAAGGAGTGCACTATATAAGGAATAGGGTGCCATTTGGGACACATACATAGATCTCTACTACATATCTCCTGTTGTCTCCCCTCACCACCTTCTCCCCTCCATCCAGGACTGGTCCATGTAGGAGACGAGCTACGGGAGGTCAACGGCATCTCCATCATTCACAAGAGACCTGATGAAATCAGTCAGCTTCTGGTAAGACTAGAGTAGAATACTTGTGTTCCTTATTATTTTATATTTCTGTTGGCACTATCAACTCTGTAGGGAAGATACAGGAGTTCAAACTGTATTTCTGTGAAGTTAGCATCCTGCTCCTCTCTGTGTTTGTCATTCAGTCCCAGTCTCAGGGCTCCATCACCCTGAAGATAATCCCAGCCATTAAGGAGGAGGACCGTCTAAAGGAGAGCAAGGTGAGGAACACAACACAACTGTCTGGGCATGCTCAGTACAGACAAACACACCACAACTGTCTAGGCATGCTCAGTACAGACAAACACAACAGTCTGGGCATGCTCAGTACAGACAAACACAACAGTCTGGGCACGCTCAGTACAGACAAACACACCACAACTGTCTAGGCATGCTCAGTACAGACAAACACAACAGTCTGGGCATGCTCAGTACAGACAAACACAACAGTCTGGGCACGCTCAGTACAGACAAACACACCACAACTGTCTGGGCATGCTCAGTACAGACAAACACAACAGTCTGGGCATGCTCAGTACAGACAAACACAACAGTCTGGGCACGCTCAGTACAGACAAACACACCACAACTGTCTGGGCATGCTCAGTACAGACAAACACAACAGTCTGGGCATGCTCAGTACAGACAAACACAGACACAGCTGCTATGGAATGGAGGAAGGGTGAGAATACTGAACAGCCTGGGTTCAGGCTCACACATACAGCAGTAGAGTCAATGGCAGATGAATTAAAACAGATTGTGCTGAGATGTGTAGGTGTAATTTCAGACATGTTTCAGATACTGTATGTTGTATGCACATGTTGTTCATGTACAGATAGACTGTGATTCGGATTCTTACAAAAGCATCACTTCCCCTCTCTCTAGTTTGAGGTGATCTGTAAATTATTTACCATACATACCATATGTATTTCTGAAATGGTATAACAGTTGTGTGTGTGTGTGTGTGTGTGTGTGTGTGTGTTTGTGTGGTCTCCCAGGTCTACATGAGGGCCCTGTTTGACTACATCCCTGCTGATGACAAGGCCACGCCCTGTCAGGAGGCGGGACTTCCCTTCAAGCGAGGTGACATCCTGCAGGTGGTAACCCAGGACGACCCCACCTGGTGGCAGGCCAAACGGGTGGGCGACAGCAACCTCCGTGCTGGACTCATCCCCTCAAAACTCTTCCAGGAGAGGTGAGACTATGGGCAGAGAGGTCCATGGACAGATGTTAGTTCATAGCTCAGAGAAAAGTCTAAATACAATATGAAAAGGATCAGATCAACTCAGTAGTTTCCTAAACCAGTATGAAACTGTATGTACTGTGTTATATTATGCATATACTGTATGATTATTTTATTATGTACAGTATATGGACTGAATTGCTTTCAAAAGAGTGCAGATATCACCATAGTGCTGTCTCTATCTGTTCCATATTCATGTGCTCCACTTTCAGTGGTCAAATGTGTTTTTAAATCACGTATCAGAGCAGCTTGGATCTTAACACATGGATCTAAACATCGGCTTGAATGGGAACACTCCATTTGTCAGTGTCATAATCTAAACATCGGCTTGAATGGGAATACCCCATTATGTCAGTGTCATAATCCCTCAGTAGGATGAATATGTAAACATGTGGGGGTTAAAACACACCCAAGCCCAACCCCCAACCCACTGCCCACTCTGTACCCCAACCCACTGCCACTCTGTATCCAAACCCACTGCCCACTCTGTATTCATCTTAGCTAAACAACCCAAACCCACTGCCCACTCTGTATTCATCTTAGCTAAACAACCCAAACCCACTGCCCACTCTGTATTCATCTTAGCTAAACTGGGAGAGGGGCTGAAATACACTCTGATGGATTAACCATGGTGGCTGAAATACAGAGAGGGAACCTCAGCCAAGGCATGGGTTTAATCTCTCATACTGGCTTTGCTCCTTTCACTGATAACACATATGAGGCAGGGGTCAGCATGTGTTATATCCTGTCTCTCTGTCTCTTTTATGTTCCAATCTTCTCTTTCAATCTCTTTTCCTCCCTCCTTCACTGCCTCTCTTCCTCCTATCTCTGTTTATCTCTCTGACACTGTCATGGTCTCTCTCTTTCTCTCCCCCTTTCTCTCTCCCTCTTATTCCTCCTCTCTTTCTTTCTCTCCTCTGTACGTTTTCTCAGACGGCTGGCTTACCGGATAAAAATGGGCACACTTCCGAACCCTAAATCCCCTAAAAATCCTAGCTGTAAGTTTCCACAAGAAGGTGCTATCTAGAACCCTAATGTGTTATTCGGCTGTACCCATAGGATAGCCCTTTGAAGAACCCTTTATGGTTGCAGGTAGAACCCTTTTGGTTCCAGGTAGAACCATTTTGTGTTCCATGAAGAATCATTTCTACAGAGGGTTCTACATGGAACCTTAAAGGGTTCTACCTGGAACCTAAAAGAGTTCTCCTATTGGTGTCCTCGGGAGTATTAGTATTCACTGTTTATTCTCTGCTGTCATGACTCATTAAGATTTGTTTTGAAAAGGGACGAGAGAGAGAGATGGGGGGGATAAAAAAAAAGACAGAGAGAGGGCTTTGGGAGGGGGGAGAAGAGAGGGAGAGATCACAGAGATATGAATTAATCTCTTTCATGTCTGGTCCATCTGGCCAGTGAGCACACAGTGTATCTCTAGAGTGAGAGACAGACAACAGACTAGAACCAATTAACAGGATGAGTGTGTAACAATGTCCATTTGTCGACTCTGTCTCTCTCCTACTCTGCTGTGTGGTAATAGTATTGGGTATGTCTGAATAGAAGTGGCCAGGTGAGTGTTTAATGCGAGCGGTGGCGCTTCGTGGTCCATAATCCGCAGGGAATCCGATTAGGTCTGAGCCCCAGGGAGACAACAAGAGCTTAGCAATATGTCAGCTAGCCTGGCTACACCATGGAGGCCCATGCCTGTGTGGACTCTCTCTTCTCTCTTCTTCTCTCTCTCTCTCTACCTCTCTCTCTCTCTACCCCTCTCTCTCTCTCTCTCTTTCTCTCTCTTGCTCCCTTTCTCTCTCTACCTCTCTCTCTCTCTCTCTCTCTCTCTTTCTTTCTCTCTTTCACTTTCTCTTTGATTCATTCCCATGCCACTAGTGAAGCTCCTGAGGTCGCCTTTTTAATGTGGGTCAGAGGCTTGACCCCTCGATGACGTCACAGAACAGAGACTGAGACAGTTTGTGCATTTTACAATCTATAATTCCCATCTCTCACTCTCTCACAAATTTTTCTGTCATTATCCAAAAATTATATTTTAGAGTTTGTGAAGATCAGACAAAGAATTGAGAGAGATAACACCAATATCCCATTGTCCATTGGGGTTTTTGTGTAACTGTTTGTCAAATATTTCTCATCATCCTCCTTTCCCTCACTGCTTACCTCAGATGACCAGGGATGTGACAAAGGTGGGTATACTGGTACGGAGATGTCTGCAATCTCTCTCTTTCTCTCTCTCTTTTTCTCTCTCTCCCTGTCTCTCTCCCTCAATCACACATCACCATGATCAGGGAATGAGGGCAGTGTACCACTAGTTGTAATGCCACTGTCAGTGATTAGACAGGACATTAATCCACATGGACATGCAGAGAGTACTAAGAACCATCCACAGTTAGACATAGTCAGATACGTGGACATGCAGAGAGTACTAAGAACCATCCACAGTTAGGCATAGTCAGATACATGGACATGCAGAGAATACTAAGAACCATCCACAGTTAGGCATAGTCAGATACATGGACATGCAGAGAATACTAAGAACCATCCACAGTTAGACATAGTCAGATACGTGGACATGCAGAGAGTACTAAGAACCATCCACAGTTAGACATAGACAGATACGTGGACATGCAGAGAGTACTAAGAACCATCCACAGTTAGGCATAGTCAGATACATGGACATGCAGAGAATACTAAGAACCATCCACAGTTAGGCATAGTCAGATACATGGACATGCAGAGAATACTAAGAACCATCCACAGTTAGACATAGTCAGATACGTGGACATGCAGAGAGTACTAAGAACCATCCACAGTTAGACATAGTCAGATACGTGGACATGCAGAGAGTACTAAGAACCATCCACAGTTAGGCATAGTCAGATACATGGACGTGCAGAGAATACTAAGAACCATCCACAGTTAGGCATAGTCAGATACATGGACATGCAGAGAATACTAAGAACCATCCACAGTTAGACATAGTCAGATACGTGGACATGCAGAGAGTACTAAGAACCATCCACAGTTAGACATAGTCAGATACGTGGACATGCAGAGAATACTAAGAACCATCCACAGTTAGACATAGTCAGATACATGGACATGTGGTGACAGTTTATATTCTATTACTCTTATATTTCTCATGACTTCCATTCGACGATGTGAGTTCCGTGTTTTGAAACTGCTTGGTATGACTATGAGAGGATGGTTCTGTTTGCAGGCTCCTGATAGAAGGTATTTTAGTGGAGGCATCAAAACTGTCAGCCCTCTCTCTTTCTTTTGGTGTGCATGTGGATGTGCGTGCGTGCGTGCGTGCGTGCGTGCGTGCGTGCGTGCGTGCGTGCGTGCGTGCGTGCGTGCGTGCGTGCGTGCGTGCGTGCGTGCGTGCGTGCGTGCGTGCGTGCGTGTGTGTGTGTGCCTGTGCTGCGGGAGTGGATGATACCCCATGAGGCCTGTACTTCCAGCTTAAATCCTCCCCCACTGCAGGCAGCCTACGAGACCAGAATAGAGATTCACTGCGATTGCAGAGTGTGCGTGTGTGAGTATGTGTGTGCATTCTAATAACGAACTGTAAACACTCCAAAAAAACATACTTTTAAAGATTATTTTAAGCATCTTAACTCAAAATGTTCAGGTGTGCGCCCCAACCTTCATAAGGTATTCACGTTTTAAGTCGTGGACCAGCACACACCCTACCTTATAAGAAAATTACATAAAGCATATTATGGCAATGCTTACAGAGCCCATACTTTGAGAGCCCATACCTTATTGTATGTGTGTAATGCTAGGACAGGCCTGCAGACTGTAAAGATGACCCACCTCTCCATCATCATCAGCTTCTATTCATTTAGGCCTGCAGACTGTAAAGATGACCCACCTCTCCATCATCCTCAGCTTCTATTCATTTAGGCCTGCAGACTGTAAAGATGACCCACCTCTCCATCATCCTCAGCTTCTATTCATTTAGGCCTGCAGACTGTAAAGATGACCCACCTCTCCATCATCATCAGCTTCTATTCTGTTGTTTTCTCTTCTCTTCTTCTTCTCTGTAATTCATCTTCTTCAGTCTACTGCAGTTTGTTATCCTCTTGGTCGCCTCACTCCTCTAATGTGTCTTGGCTTCCTGTTCTTCTCCTTGCAGAGGAATTCTCTTTCTTTCTCTTCCTTCTCTGCTGTCGTCTTTTCTACCTGCCCGATTTTTCTGTCAGCAATTTTCTAATCAGTATCGCTGAGTTGTGAATCTACCTTAATATTGAATTCAGCAGTTGTAGAGTTGTGACTTGCACAGGTTTTTGTATGCCTGCTACCATAGCTTTGTGAGCTGTCCATTTCACAAAGCCATGTGTGTGGGCCAGGGAGACCCAGTTCCCTTCTCCAGGCGAGTGCCTCCAGAAGTGCCCCTGTCCTCTCAGAGCAGAAGTGCTCTGTGTGTCTGAGTGATGTCTATCAAACCTCTCCCATCATGGCTGCCACAGTGACTGCGGGCTCCGGCTGAGGTCCTGCTGAAACCTCCCTATCCTGACCTGATGGCTTAGTGACCTACCCTGTGCCCACCCCTCTGCCCGCTGCCCTCCTGCCCGACCCTGCCTGTCCTGCTTCAGAGCCCGCAGCCCCCCCTCCCCTCCCCTCTGATCCTTCCTCCAGGTTACTTACCCTCCGCTCACCCCCCGCCCCCCTCTTCTCCCTGCTTGCCTCCCGACAGAGGACTGTGACTGTGAGGGCTATTACAATGGACAGTACATAGGTGAGAGCCTGCACGTCTTCCTCCTTCTGAAGCCTTTACCTCTTATGCTGTCTGATGTCTGTGTGTCTGCCAGGACCTTGCTGTGTGCTGATGGCTAACTGAACGGCCGCTTTGCGTTGGGGAATGTATGGATGTCCTGAGGGTGGGACTGGCTGGGTTTGGGGGGGTTCTTTGTGGGAAGTGATGAAGAGGGGAGGAGAGAGGTGGAGATTGAGGTGGTGGGGAGAGACAATGCTGAGAGGAGACGGAACTGATCCTAGTTCATTTGATAGGGAAGACTAGTATTGAAGGAGAGAGTGTGAGTTCCAGCACCATTTTTTTCAGCTAAATATGAGAGAGGGACGGCGAAACAGGGGAGTTTAGTTTCTCACTCCTTCAGGTGTCGATTACAAATTGGTCTCATTACATAATTAGTGTAATGAGAAAAGAGCTGAAGAGGGTGTGATAGAGAGCGAGTACCAGACTTGAAACAGTTTTATCTCCAGTAGATATTGAGACATGGCTGCTATGCCTCTCTGTCAGAGTATTAACACGTCTTAGGATCATTATCAGTTCCCCAGACACCAGAGTAGCAGTCATTTCAGGGATTTCAAAAATGTTACTACTTGCTAATGAGCGTTATCAATTGGATTTAACCCTCAAGCTACCGACTGTGGTAAATACAGTTTGCATCCAGATTGAAATTGTATTGGCATGAAAATATAAAGCATTTCCCGTAATCCGCAGCCCCCTGCTACCCTCCCACTGGCCTCCCCTCCTTCCACTGTTCTCCCCTCAACTCCTTCGCACCTACATGACCTTGAGGCCCCTCCCCCTCCCCCAGGAATGAAAAGCAGAGCACACGGAGTGATCTGAACACAGCTGACAGTCAAACACTGCCCTCCCATGGCAGTAACACCAACTGTATTATTCTACACCTCATTTGGGTGCCAGTAATCAAGGAGGTAAACATGTTTAATTACCTTCGTAATTGAGACAGAATACTGACATCAACCAATCAGGTTATTCCTTATACATGGAGATTAAACCCAGCACCCTTGCCCTGCTCCAAACTGATCAGTGTTTGGATCCTCCTGAGACACCACTCTTGCCTCTGCTGCTATGGCTGGTGCACCCCTCCTACCCTCACCTCCACGAGGGCCCTGCTGCGTTGGACGCATTGCACACTCAACCAACCAGGCACGTTTTGCTGCTTGTTTCACCCTGTGTGGAGACTGAGGCGGGAGGCTGGGTTGTGTGACGCTCTAACGCCAGTTATAGTCTCTCCTAAGTGTAAAGCAGTGGCGCCCTCCTGTGGCCAGGTGTTTTCCTGGGAATTTTATTCAGGTACTGTTACCGGCTTGTTCCCTAAGGTATTCCCACTGTCCGCAGGCAGGGGGGGATGGGTACCCTTGGGCCTGGAGATACTGTGTGTGCGTACGTGCGTGTATGTGTGTGTGTGCGTGTGTGTGTCACCCCCACTACACTGTGATCTCCAGAGTCAGGCTGCCCTATCCCTCCTGGTCCACTCCTGTAGCCCTGTGTCAAGCCGCATGCCTCTTTTGTACTGTACACTCTTACATGTGTTACAAATTGTCCTTCCAATTCTATGAAGGCTAATTTACCTTGGCATGGCAAGAAGCTCTCTCTTTATCATTACTGTAGTTTTATTTGTTGTTCGTTGAGTGAAGTCTCCTTTAAAAAGAGAAAGGAGAGGCATGAGCTTGATAGTAACAGCAGAAGTGTGTTTGCTTCAATCTCAGTCACAGAACTTATTTCTCACTGTGAACGTAGAGCTGCTAAACCCTTTGTCAGATATTAGCTGCATGTGATTGATATTTGTTGGACTCATGCTTGTAAATGAGCAGCTTCAGCCAATATCTCACAATATCTCTGGCAGCCCATTTACCTTAGAGATAAGCACGGGTCAGGCTGTCAAACCTGTAGTATATCTCACTGACTAATGACATATCCCATCTTACCACTAGTATTTTAATGATCACACGGTTCACTGTGGTTTTAATGCATGATTATCGAGGGTTGCACATTCTTTGTTATTCAATAACCAACACCTAATAGTCCAATAAAGAATAATGTTATGGTTATGTTGGTGTTTGATTTGCATGATAAACCTGATATGATGTCTTGATATGACGTGTGCCTTTAAAATGTTTGTCATCAACACTACTTGCCAAGTGAGAACAACTACAAGCACTATATAAAATGCCTCGGAGAATACAGTTGTAACTATGTAGCAAGAGCATGTGTTAGACAGTGTATCAAATCACTTAAGTGGATGATCATATCTGACCTTTTGACACTGTGCCTCCCTGCCTCACCTTTCTCTTCCTACCCTTCCCACCTGCCTGTCCTGCCATAGCCGGTCTGAGGAGGAGTTTCCGTCTGAGCCGAAAGGACCGGTCAGGGTCCCTCGGAGGGGCCACCCCCGACCCCACCGACCCAGAATTCGCTACCTACGAGGAGGTGACCCGCTACCAGCACCGGCCCAACGAAAGACCCCGACTTGTGGTTCTGATCGGTAAGACAACAGATTAAGGATGACTATGGCAGTGTGGTGTCGTTCTACTGTAATGATACTGCCTTCTACTACAAACAGCAACTTCCTCTAGTTGCCTTGTGACAACAGCCTGAGCTCCAGATAGCTCATATTCTGTTTCACTTTACGCAGTCAGTCTGATGACCAAGCTAGTTGTGTGGGCCTGTGAGGTCTTTTCTACAGTACCTGTATGTCTAATGCTATTTATGCTTCCGATAAATGAATTAATCAAAGTGCACATCCAGTAACCAATCAGAGGACTTTTTTTCAGCAAATATAGATTATTTGTCCCTGATTGTTCTGTTTAACTCTCGCTTTTTCATTTTCTCTCTCTCTCCCTTTCTTTCTTTATTTCTCTCTCTCTTTCTTTCTTTCTTTCTTTCTTTCTTTCTTTCTCTCTCTCTCTATCTGTCACACAAACAAAGGTTCCCTTGGAGCTCGTATCAATGAGCTGAAACAGAAGGTGATATCAGAGAACCCACATCGCTATGCTGTGGCCGTACCACGTGAGTTACACCCTCTTCTTTCTACACTGACGGCGATAACCTCTAACACCCTAGTAAAGAACTGCTACACCAGTAAAACAATCATTCCCACTGTCACTTGTGTCTCCAGATACCACCAGGCCCAAGAAGCATCATGAGAAGGAAGGGGTGGAGTACCACTTTGTCACCAAACAGGCGTTTGACACAGACGCTCTGAGCAACAAGTGAGTTCTCTTTGAAACTATATGGCTGATTTGTATGGCCATACTGTCATCTCTATACTGCCCTACCAAGCAAAAAGGCAGTAACTGCTCATAGTGTGGATGTGAGAAAAATTGCTTTTATTTTATAAATGTAACTTTATGCATTTACTGCTAACATGACCCCTATTTTCTCCAAAACACAATACAATAGAGGCAGGATACTTGTCCACATGATTAAGCATGTATTTAATGTAGCATAAAGGACATTAACTCATTTTCAAGCAGTTACTGCCTTTTTGCTTGGTAGGACAGTATAGTACTCTGCTTTGTTTTGTCTGTTTCGTGCTTAGTTGTGTCCTGTGTGTCTAGGTTCATAGAGCATGGGGAGTACAAGGAGAACCAGTATGGTACCAGTATAGAGGCCATCCGCTCTATACAGGCCAAGAACAAGATGTGCCTAGTGGACGTGCAGCCAGAGGTAGGGCCAAGGCACATCTCTGCAGTGAAGCATATCCCATTCTGGCTATCACATGCAATCAGTGTCACACCCTATTCTATGACGGCCCCTGACGTTTCTCCTGTGGTCTCTTGGTGAAGGTACTTAATGTTTCAGTCAGGCAGGCTGCCATATTAGCTTGTGTCACAGTTATCTTTAGCATCGCTGACATCTAAAGAGGATATTTATCTGATAGTGTCTGTTCTCTAAACCATGTGTACTCTGTGTGACACACCACTGTGTGATACTGTGTCAGACTGTGAGTGTGAAATTGTGTCTGACTGTGTCCTGGCCCCTCAGGCTCTGAAGACACTGCGGACATCTGAGTTTAAGCCCTATGTCATCTTCGTCAAGCCGCGCGTGCCAGAGAGCAGACGCCGTCGTAGTGCTGCCACCTCACCAGCAGGGGGAGACCACGGGCGTGTGACGGTGAGACCTGCTGTTTTTTTATTATTATAGTGAGCTGAGTCTGAAATGTGCTCATATGAATTTATCAATGAGTTATTTAACCTTTTTTCTGTAACTCTCTATTTTATTTTTGCGTGGCAGGCTTTCTCCTTTCCTCTTTTCTCCTCTTTCTCTGCCTCCTCAGGTCTTCCTCTTTTGTCCTCTTTCTCTCCCTCCTCAGGTCTTATTTCTTCCTTCCCTTGCTTATTCTGATTACATCTTTTTATCTTTACTCACTCTTATGCTTCTTCCTCATTTTCATGTTTCTGTCTGACTGATTATCCTCTGTCTCTGTCTGTGTCCCTTTCAGGATGAGGAGCTGCAGGAAATGCGTCAGTCAGCCCAGCAGATGGACCAGCAGTACGGCCACCTGGTCGACCGGGTCCTAATCAAGGAGGACTCAGCCAGCGCCTGCACAGAACTACGAGGTATTCTGGAGCGGCTGGAGCGTGAGACCTTCTGGGTGCCCCTCTGCTGGGTGCGGACCTAACCCCCCTCTCTTCAACCACCACCGTCCAGAGGGGGGATGACAGACCCCGAGCCCTTCCTCCAGCAGGACCCCTTCCCCTTGGCTACATGGGCCAGCCTGTGGGGTGTGGAGGATACTGCCCCAAACCCTAGCCTGATACCTGATGCTGGGACAGCCACACACTGGCACTAGGGGAGAAGGGCATGTGGCTTAACCCTTTGGAGCATTTCTGTATTTTGGATGTTCAGAGGGAAAGACTGTTCACCTAGCTAAAAACATGACTGACACTCACACACATATACAGTACATGCAATCCATTGTTCAAATGAATCTGTTTTTCATATCATATTTATTCAAGTCGTTTTTTTTATGATTTATGTCAGTCAGCCAGACATCTTTACTGTGTCTCCATGTGGAGTGTCATCTTTAGCTTTCTTTGGCCTGCAGTGTCTAGTACTTGAATTTCCCCTTAATATAATAATATATGCCATTTAGCTCATGCTTTTATCCAAAGCGACTTACAGTCAAACAATTCATACAAGAATCCTGGAGGAAATCCTACAGATCACTTACAGAATTCCTTCACAAAAACAATATGACTGTTTTGTAAGGTTTCCTCATTTACAGGGATTCCTCACTTATTTCCGTTAGTCGTTGATACAATGCATTCTGAGTGAGGCCTATCCATTGTTATTATAATGTTATTGAAATGTTATCCAAAAGCCAATCCACTTGCTTCCATTATAATACATACATAGTATTATTAACCAACACACTCTGTCAATAGTACAGTAGTAGAGATGTAATGGTACAGAACTATGGAATGTGAAATAGAATATTATTTTACAAAGATTTATTTGATCAATTATTTTATTATTTGGATTTTAAGGAAGTGCACGACATCTTAGTTATTTAATCTCAGATGTAAATATTGTACATGCAAATCCTACCGTGCCAACGAACAATCTCGTAGCACTTCAATGCAACCTGTTAAACTTTGACCCTAAGTGTCTAATCCTGTCTAATCTACAGTAAGTGTGAATTACTTCAGTTCTGGGACTCTGGATGTGTGGATCTCATGGACACACACAAGTGCACTAAAATATGCTATGCACTTTGTATAGCTGACATCAGACACATGTTAAAGATGCAGGTGCAGTGTGGGTAATAGGGTTTTGGGGAGGGGGGTGTTCTATGGTCCATCTTGATAATCAGGGTCCTTGTTGAATTGTTCTGTATGAGTTTCTATCTACAGTTGAGGACACTGGGATTAGTGGGATATGGATTCATCCAAGTGTGATTGTGGGTTCAAGCCGTCATTATAAGTGTGATTGTGGGTTCAAGCCGTCATTATAAGTGTGATTGTGGGTTCAAGCCGTCATTATAAGTGTGATTGTGGGTTGAAGCCGTCATAAATACACACAGATGTGACATTGTTTCTTTTATGTTATCTTGGTGTTTACAGAAACAATGTTAAAAGCCATTTTAAGGTTACAAGGTAATACACAAGAAAAAACAATGCCTCACGCTGATCAAAGAGAAATAACTGTTACTTGACTAAAGCAATCAGAAAAGTGTGAAACTTCACCTGTTCTCAGTCTATATATTGGCTCTGTCGCTCTGAGCTATTGTTGATCGTTTAGTAGAGGCATCAAAGCTCTCAGTGCTCTCTCTTTCTTTGTGTGTGTGAACTTCAAGTCTTGTTTCATTGTGGAGAACTGAAACTATAAACAGGAGCTTCCAGATCCTCCTTCCCTCCAATTATCATCCTGTTCTCTTTTTAACATGCAATGTGTTCTTGATCTTTTACTGTGCTATGTAAACCAAGAAACCCAGAATGTAGACTTTGTAATGTGACATGTATAAAGTGCCATGGTAAAACCAGATGAACCAAGTGCTAATTTGTGCATGGTGTTATAGTCAAATCCTGTCAATTTTGAATTGGATAAACATATAATTTTGAGTTGGGTTAGGGTTCTAAACCTAGCGTCAAGGCCACACCCCTGATGTGTCAGATGCGTTGCATATCAGTTGTACAAACCGAGTGTGAACCAGCCCACATGTTGAAATGAGACCAGAGATGAGATCAGCGTCAGCAGAAGTTAGGGGTGCTGACATGCATTCTGCATTTTAAAACTTATTTAATACATATTTCCATTTGACACAGGCGTTGAAAATAAATGAAGCAACCACATCATGGGAGGACGGAAATCAAGAGACGAGGACCATGTAGTGTAAAACTTGGAGCTAATGTCCATGTCACTGGTTCTTCTGACCACAAACCAGTCCAAGAATTCAGTATGAAAACTGGGTAAAATGGGGATACGGTTTGGATAGCATGTCCCGCATCAGTCCTTATACAGGGCCTTGAATCCTCCAAAAATGATTGATGTGCCTTTCTTGTCTTGTTCCAGCAGGATCCAAAAACTTGGGAAACTCTCGAGACAAAAACGTCTAAGATGACGATTGGTGTAACGTGGGAGTAGAGACAGAAGATTGACAACACCCATAATTCTAAAATGGCCACCTCAGAAGACGCCTTTCAGGAGAGCAAGTCCCATCCCCATACAGTCGTTACCAAAGAAATTACCTCAGATAGCACATACGCACACATAAAGACAGTATATCATACGTCACAAACATGCACGTACAACAAAAACATACAGTATATACAAATATGCTAAACAAATCACATCTGTCTCATCAGCATCTTATCTTGACGGTGTCCTGGACAAATCTTCATGTTACTTCAAGTTTAATCCTGTCCACTGACAGAGTGGCTTACAGAGTATTGATGCATACTGCAATATGAATGTTGTTGGTTGTTACTGGCTTGTGTTTATGACTAAAAACAAAAGCTGAATTCCGTGAATATATTATTTGTAAAATAAATAAATGCTAATTTCTGTAATTACATTATTTCTATAATAATTCAGGCCATTGGTTTGGTTGTGGATATTAGGATTGTGTAATTTGCTAGAATGTACAGTACATGAGTATGGTCAAAAGTAAGACTTTGTCAATGCATTGAATGTGTGTAGAAGTCACATATAACACACTCATTTCCAGTAACAAGGTCTGATTTTCCACAAAGGGTGGATAACATTACTGATTGACCAAGAAGAACACATTTTTCATAGCCAGGGAGAATGAGAAGGCTGAACACCAATGTGGGCGGGACCTATCATGTGGCATCAACCACTGATTGGTCTAAAACAGGGGTTCTTAAACTTTTTCAGCCCGGGCCCTAAATTAGAACTTGACAGTCTTGCCGTGACCCATATTATCCTCCAACAACCCAAATTAAGAAGAATTAGTGTGTGAGATGTATTTTCATAACTCGCGACCCACCTCTCACATGCCCACTTTGGGTTCTGACCTTAGTCTAAAAGAAAGCCCTTTGACATGAAGAGAATAAAGCTTTCATTATGTTATTTATCATGTGTCAGTGGTAGACAACACACTGTCCCGTCCATCACAGGGTTCAAAGCCTCACATCCAAACCGGAGGTACAGTACAAAAGTCTGTGCAAATTCCAACTTTTTGCACCCCCCCCCCCCCCCCCTAGCAGCAATGCTACCATGATAACGTGAAAATTGGAGCACCAGTTTCTAGTCAGTGGTATTTCTGAGGAAATGTAGCGCCATCTGGTGGTTATGTCTAGCTTGTGTTTAGCTTGCGTAGCTCCTGTTCCTTTTTGCGCTGCTTCTCTTTCTGGCGTTCCAGTTTGTCCAGGGCCTTGCGCTCCTTTTCCGCTGATGCGTGAATGTCTTTGATCCGCCTTTTCAGTGCACTGCGGTCCGTCGAACTGTTCACTCCCAAACCCTGAGAATAAAATTTAATGTTTTGTCACATGCGCCGATTACAACAGGTGTAGACTTTACCGTGAAATGCTTACTTACTTTCCCCCCAAAAAACTGTTTAATATAAATATTTTGTCAAATCAAAAAAAAAAGGTAGTTAGCTAAATTATGGTTAAGTGCCTTACTCAAGGGCACATCGACAGGTTTTTCACCTTGTCGGCTCGGGTATTCGAACCAGCGACCTTTCGGTTACTGGCCCAACGCTCTAACCGCTAAGCTCCCTGCCGCCCATTTGTACATGTAAGGTAGGGGTAAAAGTGGCTAGGCAATCAGGATGGACAATAAACAGAGTAGCCGCAGCATATGTGAAGCGTGTGAAATAGGCTCTATGCATTATACCGCCTCCCACATTCTATTTAACTTCCTACCGGGGTGCTGACTTCCGGAGCGATTTCAGCTGTTTTTATCATTAATTTACTAATTGTCGTCAATGCATTTCTGACTGAAATTGTTCGCGAAGGAGGTGCTAATAGACAAACATTGTTCAGTGCCCGTGTTCAGTTTCTTCAAAATGTAATGGTATTGTGAGCTTCCATAGTTCCCCGGTCGATATAGAGCTCAGAAAAAGGTGGTTGGTGGCAGTACGTTGTAACTAGCTAGCTACAATTATATTAGCTAGCTAATTTAACTAGTAACTGTAACAAGCTAGTTACTACGTAAAATTATGTAACTTTGACAGAATCTACCTGAGAATGTGTGTATTTTCGTTAACTTGATTAAAAAAAATCTTAACTGAAATTTTTACACTACACAAACGTTTGAGAACAGTCAGCCCTCAAATGTTGGCTAGCAAATCAGAGTTGAAACTAGTTAGCTAACGTGAGCTAGGAAGAATTGTAGCTGGCCAGGTCGTATTGAAAGCTAGTTAATATCCAATGCCATCGCAAGCAATGTATGAATTAAGCTAACTAGCAGTTAGCATAACAGCTAACTAACTGTTATGCTAGCGACGACGCTAACCGTTAAGCTAGCTAACGTCGTCAGCAAGTTAAATACATAGCTGAGTCTGGCTGGCACAGATAGAGTAAAATTAAACACAGCATGGTGAATGAAATTCTTCAACATCTTGCTAGCTAGCTAGCAACATTAGCAAGGCCAGCTGCAGTCACATATTGGCTACCTAGCAAAATGACCATTTCTAATTTCTGGAGGCAGTGGAAACGCAATTTGAGCTAGTCCACCAAGGTCAGCCAACCCTGGGTTGACTTCAAAGTGCCAATGGAAACAGGGCTTAAGTTTACTACAATATACATGTAAAGAATGAGGGGTATAGAGCTGGTGAAATATGATAATCTACTGTGGGACTTAGTACTCACCTTCATAGTTGTCTATGTAGCTTCCTAAATACATCTTGAACCCCTTTTCGTTCTTGCTAGCTGGAATCTCGGAGGCTTATTTAACAATTCAATGTACATCATTAATATTAATTTGAGACAAGTCCTGAAGAAACCTATTAAAACAACTGTGACATAGTGGTAGTAATGTTATATTGTCAATAACAACTAGACTTACTTCCATTGTTATAGTATGCGCCACCGGAAATTGCCACACCGGTAGGAAGTGTGCTTAGAACGTTCGATAATGGGCTATTGTGTGAAAGTGTGTGTGTTGGCGAGGACGGGCACGTGGTAAAGGCTGGAGCGGAATAATGGGAATGGTGTCAAATATGCCAATCACATGGTTTGATGCCATTCCGTTCACTCTGTTCCAGAAAAAAAAAAAAAAAAGTACCTATCTATCTATCTATCTTTTTATGAGCTGCTTCAACTTCCAAGTAATTTAAACAAGAAATGTCCCCCTCGGGGATCAACAAAGTATCTATCTATCTATCTATCTATCTATCTATCTATCTATCTATCTATCTATCTATCTATCTATCTATCTATCTATCTATCTATCTATCTATCTATCTATCTATCTATCTATCTATCTATCTATCTATCTATCTATCTATATCTATTAGAAAAACAGACACACAACCCTAGTTCTTAGTTCACCGATGGCATGAAAGTGGCCCCTCTCACCAGCAGAGGGCAGTGAGATCATACTGAAAGATAATGACTATCTGTAAATTGTTGTAGGTGGGTGTTTACAAGTTTGTATTGAGTGGATCAATCAGTCGGAGACTTTGATCCTATATGCACTCACCTCCTCTCACCCCTCTCCTGTACCTTAAGCTCTCCTCTAGTCACCACTCTCACCATCTGTTCTCGTCAGCCCACTCATACCCATAATATGCCCTTCCTCCTTTTTCCTCTCCTCTCCATCCATCTGCCCTTCTTCCTCTCCTCTCGTCTGCTCTTCTCTCTTCTCTAACCCTCTCCATCCATTTACCCTCATTTCTTCTGCTACCCCCTCCTTTCCTCTCCTCCTACCTTGAACTTAATCTACCCCCACACCCCCCCCCCCCCCACCACTCTCCTCCCCTCCCCTCTCTTTCCCTGAACCATCCTCTCACCTTGAGCTTGGTGCCGTCCATCAGGAGGAGTTTCTCCCCATCAATGTCCCTGGCAGTGAACTCTGGGATGTACTGCTCCATGTTCAACCCCTTCAGCCACTGGCACACCTGCTGGGTGCTCCAGGACGACACCAGGCACAGCGGCTCGTCTATAGGCTGGAAGGAAGGTTGCCCAAAATATTCAGTACAATTGCATTGCTTCAGCTCCCTAATAGGAAAAATAGCTTTTGGTCAGCCTGGTGGTCATGAATAGCACAGCACAAACCAACATAGCCTTGCCCCTCGCCTCAGTGCAGTGACATACAGCTAACGTTCTGCCTAATTACACCTACTGATATGGCTCTTTAGGTTGTAGTGACTGAATTACAAAGCTGCCTCTATAGTCTAGACCTTCTTGAGTCACACACACAACATCATTTAACTGATCTAACCCCTGGTCTGGTAGCTAGCAGGGTCCTGTCAGGTTGGCCAGCTCTGTCTGCCAGGCACTGAGGTGTTCTCAGAGTGACTCTCCTGCGGTTGCTCTCTGCCAGCGGTGAAGCACAGGAACAAGTGAAGCGCTGCTTAAAATGTACTCGGTGATGAAGAGCCAGCCGGCTATCTCTCTCTCTCTCTCTCTCTCTCTCAAATGCTTTGAGTGTTTTATTGGGAAAACGTTTTTTATCGTTAGCTAACATTAGCTTAGTGTTAGCTGAGAACCTAAGGTAACATTAGCTTATGTCTGAGAAGATGGTCTGCAGCAAACAAAAGTGTCTATTTTGGGTCTAAACTGCCACTACAAATAATCATGTGGCTTTCTATTACACTACAATACATGACCAAAAGTATGTGGACACCTGCTTGTCAAACATTTCTTTCCAAAATCATGTAATATTTCATGCTGAAACAGAATCGTCTAGAATATAATTGTATGCTGTAGCATTAAGGTTTCCCTTCACTGGAACTAAGAGGCCTAACCCAAACCATGAAAAACAACCCCAGACCATCATTCCTCGTACAGTTGGCACTATGAATTGGCACTATGCATTGCCAGATGGTGAAGCGTGATTCATCCCTCCAGAGAACGTGTTTCCACTGCTCCAGCGTCAAATGGCAGCAAGCTTTACACCACTACAGCCGACGCTTGGCATTGCGCATGGTCATCTTAAGGCTTGTGTGCGGCTGCTCGGCCATAGAAACCCATTTCATGAAGCTCCCGATGAACAGTTCTTGTGCTGATGTTGCTTCCAGAGACAGTTTGGAACTCGGTAGTGAGTGTTTCAACTGAGGACAGACATTACGCGCATCAGCACTCATCGGTCCCGCTCTGTGAGCTTTTTGCCGTTGTTGCTCCTAGACGTTTCCACTTCCTAATAACAGCACTTACAGTTGACCGGGGAAGCTCTAGCAGGGCAGAAATTTGGCAAACTGACTGGTTGGAAAGGTGGTATCCTATGACTCTTTGGCCATTCTACTGCAAATGTGTCTATGGAGATTGCATGGCTGTGCGCTCGATTTTATACACCTGTCAGCCAAATCCACTAATTTGAAGGGGATGCCCACATACCTTTGTATATACTGTATAGTATAGTAGTAGTGCAGTCTGATTATTGCCACTGAAATGCCACAGTAATCCCCCAAAATGTGCTGTTTGATGTTTCACTGTAACATTTTGGAATGTTAATTCATATTGTCCTGAACTTGCAGCTAATGGAAGATGTTCACAACAAACGGAAGCCCAGTTGAGCGCACCTCTGGAGTGTCAGATGGGCAGGGTTCGCACTTTTGAGACTATTCCATTGGTTCCTTTGCGCCAGACATGCATCACACAATCAAGAGCAGTTAAAGTATTCGAAAGAAAACATATACTCTCTGTACCCAGGTCTGACGTGCATCCTGCATCCCTCTGTAATGGCAGCTTAAGGAGGGCAGAGAGTCATAAGCCCCTCTGGAAACCCAGTATCCCCTCCAACATACTGAGCTAAATCATATGTGGCAGGAGAGAGAGCTAGTTTACTGGAGGTAATTGATTCCCTAATCACTGTGCAGCCGTGTCTGACAGCATCTGGCCAGAGAGTATTTTTTGAGAGAGCAGAGCACTCAGCGACTCAGAGGCTTTAGAAACACCAGGACCACACACTCCACACTCCTACCGTTAGTGATCTAAGTGAACTGCTTGGAACATCTAATTGAATGCATCGTGTGCTATAGTATGTACTGTAAGCTAGTTGCCATGGGTAACCAAGAAGACATAACTACAGGAAGTCCAGTTGGGGTTATTTCAGGTAATCGTACACAGTTTACTAGAGAAGACTTCAGAGATGTAGTTTTGGTGGCACGCTATTAGAGAATTGAGTGGAAAGCTGCTTTAATCAAAAATAGTCTATTGCATTCTCACTCTAAACAGTGATCCAGGCCTCAGACAAACCCTCTGTCTCATATACTGTATCATAGAGAAATAGAGTTTAGATCCATTTAGTCCTAGGTAGAGAATGCACACTACCACCACCACACCACTGCATTAGGAAGCCCCTTACCTCGTCTGAGGACTGGGAGAGGGTCTGGTAGCGTTGTGAGGAGCGGGAGGACGAGTCGGCTGTGGTCCCACTGGAGGCGTGGGGGGGACTATGGGGGGGTGGAGAGAACTCATCACTCAGGGCAGACTCCTGGAAGGGGGAGAGACAGAGAGAGAGAGAGAGAGAGAGAGAGAGAAATTATCCAACCATGATAAATGACTACTGTTTTTTCTGCATTGTTTCCAGTATTCTTTGACACTTTGGCATTAAGTACAAGTGCATAGAGATGTGTGATCAAACCGTACTGGATCGATTGATTTGTCCAGTTCAAGATCAATTCCATCTGACATTAATAGGATATTAATGCACCGTTAGTCAACCTTACTTTCAAACAGTTTAAGCTAAAAATATGAAATGGTTGGTCACAGCGGTAACATTTAAAAAATAATACAGAAACATCATATTCTGGATTAATTGCCCTCTCAAATTATGGCCCTGTAAACACATATGCACACACAAAAACAAAAAACTCACACAGACACACAGCCCTATACCAGTGCATGACAGTCCCCTTAAGAGCCACAGTACAGAGGCCCAAATCTCCAGTGCAGAGGAGTAAGGCAAAGTCATGGGTATCTGACTCCTCTCCAGACACCAGGCTTATTAGGGCTGCATCCCAAATGGCACTCTGTTCCCTATATAGTGCACTACTTTTTACGGTGGTGGAAAAAGTACCCAATTGTCATACTTGAGTAAAAGTAAAGATACCTTCATAGAAAATGTCTCAAGTAAAAGTGAAAGTCACCCAGTTAAAAACTACTTGAGTAAAAGTCTAAAACTATTTTGTTTTAAATATACTTAAGTATAAAAAAAAACACTATGCCGTCATGGATTAAAATCCTGCAGCGCACGCAAGGTCCCCCTGCTCAAGCCAGCGCATGTCCAGGCCCGTCTGAAGTTTGGGGATGCTTTTCTGCAAAGGGGACAGGACGACTGCACCGTATTGAGGGGAGGATGGATGGGGCCATGTATCGCGAGATCTTGGCCAACAACCTCCTTCCCTCAGTAAGAGCATTGAAGATGGGTTGTGGCTGGGTCTTCCAGCATGACAACGACCCGAAACACACAGCCAGGGCAACTAAGGAGTGGCTCCGTAAGAAGCATCTCAAGGTCCTGGAGTGGCCTAGCCAGTCTCCAGACCTGAACCCAATAGAAAATCTTTGGAGGGAGCTGAAAGTCCGTATTGCCCAGCGACAGCCCCGAAACCTGAAGGATCTGTATGGAGGAGTGGGCAAAAATTCCTGCTGCAGTGTGTGAAAACCTGGTCAAGAACTACAGGAAACGTATGATCTCTGTAACTGCAAACAAAGGTTTCTGTACCAAATATTAAGTTCTGCTTTTCTGATGTATCAAATACTTATGTCATGCAATAAAATGCAAATTAATTACTTAAAAATCATACAATGTGATTTTCTGGATTTTTGTTTTAGATTCCGTCACTCACAGTTGAAGAGTACCTATGATACAAATTACAGACTTCTACATGCTTTGTAAGTGGGAAAACCTGCAAAATCGGCAGTGTATCAAATACTTGTTCTCCCCACTGTAGATACTTTTGTACATGTTACAAGGTCTTTTGCTGTTGTTCTGGGATTGATTAGCACATTTCGCACCAAAGTATGTTCAGCTCTAGGAGACAGAACACGTCTCCTTCCTGAGTGGTATGGTGGCTGCGTGGTCCCATGGTGTATATACTTGCGTACTATTGTTTGTACAGATGAACGTGGTACCTTCAGGTATTTGGAAATTGCTCCCAAGGATGAACCAGACTTGTGGAGGTCTACACAATAAAAAAATAAATATAATTCCCATGATGTCGAGCAAAGAGGCACTGAGTTTGAACGTAGGCCTTGAAATACATCCACAGGTACAGCTCCAATTGACTGAAATTATGTCAATTAGCCTATCAGAAGCTTCTAAAGCCATGACATAATTTTCTGGAATTTTCCATGCTCTTTAAAGGCACAGTCAACTTAGTGTATGTAAACTTCTGGCCCACTGGAATTGTGATATAGTGAATTATAAGTGAAAATTTACATACAAAGTTTGTTAACATGAAATCTGTGGAGTGGTTGAAAAATGGGTTTTAATGACAACCTAAGTGTATGTACATTTCCGACTTCAACTGTACCTAAATATGTGAAATACCATATTTGTTGTGCTGACAATGGCTTAGAACACCTTTGATTTATAAAGCAATTTGTGCACATAAGTAGAAAAACTATAAAGCTCAAAGAGCCAGACATGCGCTTAACTACGTTTGACAGTGAAATAAAAACACCTTGATATACGGAACACATACCTTGTTTTGTTACATCAACGGTGTGATTGGACGCCTGTATATTTCCCAACAGTCCTTCCTGTGTCTCTTAGCTAAACAGCCATTGGCCCACAAGCTTCTGAAATATAATCTATTTCCCTTAGAAATACTTAGACCATTGGCAGAGGCTTTAATTAGCTGGTGCAAAGCCAGTGTCTGCCTTCCTGGGTTTTGAATGGACAACCACTATAAGCCTATATTCTTCCTATAACCCTGTACCTCAGCCTCTATCTTCTTCCTATAACCCTGTACATCAGCCTCTTTCTTCTGTTTATTAAACTCTGTTTTCCATCCAATAGATGAGCATGTACCAAACCATGTGAGAGGAAGACAACAACACCAAAATCCCTCAACGTGGTCAATCGGATCTATCAACGGAAGAGTCTCTTGCATCAACGCCATGTTCTTGTTTTAACTCCCAAAGTCATCTGTCGATAGCTTTTCTGAAACAGGTACAATTTGACACGAGTATGTGACATTGTGCCGCATAAAGGGCCATCAATTTCTCCTCTGTGTAAATGTAGCCAGGCTTGTTGATAAATGTCGAATTGCAGCACCCTCTTGGACTGAGGAAAACTTGCCCTGTTTCCTAATTGGGTTTCAATCCCCTCAGACTCTCCACAGGAGGAGCCACACTACGGGCCTCTCCAGATCAATGATATATATACAGTGTGTGTGTGTGTGTGTGTGTGTGTGTGTGTGTGTGTGTGTGTGTGTGTGTGTGTGTGTGTGTGTGTGTGTGTGTGTGTGTGTGTGTGTGTGTTTGAGAGAGAGAGAGGGGGGGGGATTTTGGATGGAGACAGAGAGTGGGAGAGAGATGGAGGGAGAAGAAGAGAGATGAGAGAGAGAAGAGAGGGAAAGAGGCTTATGAAGGATGACAAACTTGACGATGCTAGTCGTGTCTACACAAGACTGTTTATAGCAGTGTTATATCTTTGGTGTCTGCTTCTCTCATCTGTTATCTGTTTTCATTTGATGTGCATTTGAAGCTCAGACCCAGTGGGAGAAGGTTTTCTCCTTCTTGACAATTCATTTGAAAAGATTTGTAAAAAGCATTTGGCATATCTCCAAAGTAAAAGTAGCATCCTTTTCTCGATTATTTAAACTGTGGCATGGATAGACGGGTTAGTCGTTTAGCAACAAAACCGAGGTTTGTGCAATTACGGGGCAAAACAGGGGTTGGCCTAGATTGTTGACAACGTAAACAATATTTTGTCTCCAATGTTTATTGAAAACATAAATACAGTTGAACAATGAGCACTTATCGCTCAAATACATTGTTACAGTTGTTGGTTAGCTAGTCATCTAGCAATTGTTTTCCATATTAGCATAGATGTGACAGTCAAAACCCCTCAAAACAAGACATGGTATCAAGAACAAGTTCAAACGAGCTGAAACGAGCCACCTACGATTCACAACATTGTAGTTTCTTGTCATTGTTTCTAGCTATCTGGCCATCCAGAACCATAACAACACACGGCCTTCTGCCCCTTTGAAGTTTTAGTGACGTTGTCAGATTTATTTAATTGTTTTAATTTATTTAACCTTTATTTAACTAGGCAAGTCAATTATGAACAAATTCTTATTTACAATGAAGGCCTACCTACAGGGTCAGACCCTGGAGCAAATTAGGGTTAAGTGCCTTGCTCAAAGACACATCGACAGGTTTTTCAACTTGTCGGCTCGGGTATTCGAACCAGCGACCTTTCGTTTACTGGCTCAACGCTCTAACCGCTAGGCTACCTGCCAGAAATCTCAATGACAGACATGAAATAAAGACTAGCCTATATGCTAATGCTAACTTAAACACAAAGTGGACAATGGTAGTAGTAACACAATAGTGCAGTCTTACCTAAATATGTTATCTGGAGGCATCTATATGTTATTTTTGAGTCACCTGGGAGTTGGACTTGTGGGGGCTGCAGTCCTGTGAGACCAGGTTGGGGGAGCAGGGCGGGGTTGCCCCGGACGACACGGAGCCCCTGGCGCTGTCAGTGAACCAGGAGAAAGGCACAAACGAGCCAGAGGACCTGGACGGGCTCTCAGATGGCTCCCTGTGCAGAGAAAGAGAGAAATTCAATATGCTAACTGAAAGAGCCAAAGTGGTGCCTCTCATGTGCTAACAAGGTCTAATAGATCCAACAGAGGGACAGAGCCAAAATGGCTTCCCATGGACTCACCGACTTCCCATTGACATTCTGTTTGACTTGTCTTTTCTGACTCTCACATAGGAGCGTCTCAATGTGACCCTTCAGAAGAACAAAAAAACTGTGGGTTAAAATCAACAGAAAGCACCAGTTTTGAAACTGACCAATTTACAATGTGTTTACAATGTAAACAGTGTAACTGTCAGAATATTGAATACTTACCCCAGGTCCAAGAACCTCCTCTTGGTCTTCTTGTCAAAGATAAGGCTGTTGTTGCCGGGGTCGGCCGGACTGGTGTCTCGACTGTCATCTGAAACTAACACTGAGAAACAATGAAAAATGGCAATTAGCACATTATTGATTAAACAATGCATTTTCTTTTTATACATTAACCCACCATTACCAACATTTTGTTGTGGCCTTAAAGGTATGGCTGTAATGGCGGTTGTGTATCAATACATTTATGGCTTAGCCAATAATGCACTTATTGCAGTTTGTGTGTGTGTGCTTTGCCTCTTTAGGCTTTATATACCACAGTTAATATCACAGGGCATTTTATTTGTACATGCTGACCACACCGCCCGTGTCGCGTGCGCAAGCGTTGCTAAATAAATGTACACATACAGTGGGGAGAACAAGTATTTGATACACTGCAAATTTTGCAGGTTTTCCTACTTACAAAGCATGTAGAGGTCTGTAATTTTTATCATAGGTACACTTCAACTGTGAGAGATGGAATCTAAAACAAAAATCCAGAAAATCACATTGTATGATTTTTAAATAATTAATTTGCATTTTATTGCATGACATAAGTATTTGATCACCTACCAACCAGTAAGAATTTCGGCTCTCACAGACCTGTTAGTTTTTCTTTAAGAAGCCCTCCTGTTCTCCACTCATTACCTGTATTAACTGCACCTGTTTGAACTCGTTACCTGTATAAAAGACACCTGTCCACACACTCAATCAAACAGACTCCAACCTCTCCACAATGGACAAGACCAGAGAGCTGTGTAAGGACATCAGGGATAAAATTGTAGACCTGCACAAGGCTGGGATTGGCTACAGGACAATAGGCAAGCAGCTTGGTGAGAATGCAACAACTGTTGGCGCAATTATTAAAAAATGGAAGAAGTTCAAGATGACGGTCAATCTCCCTCGGTCTGGGGCACCATGCAAGATCTCACCTCGTGGGGCATCAATGATCGTGAGGAAGGTGAGGGATCAGCCCAGAACTACACGGCAGGACCTGGTCAATGACCTGAAGAGAGCTGGGACCACATTCTCAAAGAAAACCATTAGTAACACACTACGCCGTCATGGATTAAAATCCTGCAGCGCACGCAAGGTCCCCCTGCTCATGCCAGCGCATGTCCAGGCCCGTCTGAAGTTTGCCAATGACCATCTGGATGATCCAGAGGAGGAATGGGAGAAGGTCATGTGGTCTGATGAGACAAAAATAGAGCTTTTTGGTCTAAACTCCACTCGCCGTGTTTGGAGGAAGAAGAAGGATGAGTACAACCCCAAGAACACCATCCCAACCGTGAAGCATGGAGGTGGAAACATCATTCTTTGGGGATGCTTTTCTGCAAAGGGGACAGGACGACTGCACCGTATTGAGGGGAGGATGGATGGGGCCATGTATCGCGAGATCTTGGCCAACAACCTCCTTCCCTCAGTAAGAGCATTGAAGATGGGTCGTGGCTGGGTCTTCCAGCATGGCAACGACCCGAAACACACAGCCAGGGCAACTAAGGAGTAGCTCTGTAAGAAGCATCTCAAGGTCCTGGAGTGGTCTAGCCAGTCTCCAGACCTGAACCCAATAGAAAATCTTTGGAGGGAGCTGAAAGTCCGTATTGCCCAGTGACAGCCCCGAAACCTGAAGGAACTGTATGGAGGAGTGGGCCAAAATCCCTGCTGCAGTGTGTGCAAACCTGGTCAAGAACTACAGGAAACGTATGATCTCTGTAATTGCAAACAAAGGTTTCTGTAACAAATATTAAGTTCTGCTTTTATGATGTATCAAATACTTATGTCATGCAATAAAATGTAAATAAATTACTTAAAAATCATACAATGTGATTTTCTGGATTTTTGTTTTAGATTCCGTCACTCACAGTTGAAGAGTACCTATGATAAAAATTACAGACTTCTACATGCTTTGTAAGTTGGAAAACCTGCAAAATTGGCAGTGTATCAAATACTTGTTCTCCCCACTGTACATGTTATTTAATCATTGCACCCACACTGCTCGCATGCGTCTGCGTAGCCAGGTGCTAAAATAGAACTTGGTTCTATTTGTGACGCTTGACACGCTGCAAGTCCCACCTCTCCCATCTCCTCATTGGTTTTTAGGAGCATATACCCACGTGGGTGATTGAAAGATGAACTGAGGTCCACACTCCAGTCCAGTTGGTGGTGGTAATGCACCTTAAAGTTGGTTGCCAACCGCCAAATAAAGTCCAAAGAAGAAGAAGAAGCCTGAGAGAGATTACTAGAAACAAACTTGGTTCACCCTTTTATCTGTTTATTAGAGGACCTTGTGTATTTCAGGTAAAATAACAACCCAATGTTTATATCCCAGGACATATTAGCTAGCAACAGCAAGCAAGCTAGCTAAATTGCCATAAATGTTTAATGCTTTTCGACCTGTCCCCAAATTAATATAGTTGGTTCAGCGTTCGTTTTGATATTTCAAACCTGATTGCATCTGGTGTTAGTGGACAAAATCAAGATGCGCGCAAGCGGTCTGCTCAGCATGTTAATGTGGGGATTTGGACTGTAATATCTAGGATGATGATTTTCTTGCAACGCGGATGGCTGCCTCTCTTACCCTCACTGTCTGGGCGTCGTGCCCGTCGAATGTAAACAGGCGAGCAGTCCGAACTGGGACACGACTTGGAGGGAGAGCTGTTGGGCGTGGTCACCAGGGCCTCCTGAGACGTGGCATTGGTCAGCTGGCGGTACCGCCCCCGAGGGGCAGGCGACCCGGTCCCGCCCCCCTCCGGGGAGCGCCGTAAGGAGGAGTTGTCGAATGAGAAGACTGGGCTCCGTAAGGTGGGACAAGGGGAGGACGATGAGAGGAGTGAATCAGGCGAAGGGGCGGAGCCTCCTCGCAGGGTGGAGTGGAGGGGGGAACGGACGGAGTGCAGAGGGCTGTCCAGACACTATGGCACAGAGAAACACCACAACATGTTTTTATGTGAACTGACTGAGACAAAAATAATCTCACACACAAGCACACACACACACACACACACACACACACACACACACACACACACACACACACACACACACACACACACACACACACACACACATAGACAAAGACAGACAGACACAGTGTATGCTTACGCATATACAGTGGGGAGAACAAGTATTTGATACACTGCCGATTTTGCAGGTTTTCCTACTTACAAAGCATGTAGAGGTCTGTAATTTTTATCATAGGTACACTTCAACTGCGAGAGACGGAATCTAAAACAAAAATCCAGAAAATCACATTGTATGATTTTTAAATAATTAATTTGCATTTTATTGCATGACATAAGTATTTGATCACCTACCAACCAGTAAGAATTCCGTCTCTCACAGACCTGTTAGTTTTTCTTTAAGAAGCCCTCCTGTTCTCCACTCATTACCTGTATTAACTGCACCTGTTTGAACTCGTTACCTGTATAAAATACACTTGTCCACACACTCAATCAAACAGACTCCAACCTCTCCACAATGGACAAGACCAGAGAGCTGTGTAAGGACATCAGGGATAAAATTGTAGACCTGCACAAGGCTGGGATGGGCTACAGGACAATAGGCAAGCAGCTTGGTGAGAATGCAACAACTGTTGGCGCAATTATTAGAAAATGGAAGAAGTTCAAGATGATGGTCAATCTCCCTCGGTCTGGGGCACCATGCAAGATCTCACCTCGTGGGACATCAATGATCGTGAAGAAGGTGAGGGATCAGCCCAGAACTACACGGCAGGACCTGGTCAATGACCTGAAGAGAGCTGGGACCACAGTCTCAAAGAAAACCATTAGTAACACACTACGCCGTCATGGATTAAAATCCTGCAGCGCACGCAAGGTCCCCCTGCTCATGCCAGCGCATGTCCAGGCCCGTCTGAAGTTTGCCAATGACCATCTGGATGATCCAGAGGAGGAATGGGAGAAGGTCATGTGGTCTGATGAGACAAAAATTGAGCTTTTTGGTCTAAACTCCACTCGCCGTGTTTGGAGGAAGAAGAAGGATGAGTACAAGCATGGAGGTGGAAACATCATTCTTTGGGGATGCTTTTCTGCAAAGGGGACAGGACGACTTCACCGTATTAAGGGGAGGATGGATGGGGCCATGTATCGTGAGATCTTGGCCAACAACCTCCTTCCCTCAGTAAGAGCATTGAAGATGGGTCGTGGCTGGGTCTTCCAGCATGGCAACGACCCGAAACACACAGCCAGGGCAACTAAGGAGTAGCTCTGTAAGAAGCATCTCAAGGTCCTGGAGTGGTCTAGCCAGTCTCCAGACCTGAACCCAATAGAAAATCTTTGGAGGGAGCTGAAAGTCCGTGTTGCCTAGCGACAGCCCCGAAACCTGAAGGATCTGGAGAAGGTCTGTATGGAGGAGTGGGCCAAAATCCCTGCTGCAGTGTGTGCAAACCTGGTCAAGAACTACAGGAAACGTATGATCTCTGTAATTGCAAACAAAGGTTTCTGTACCAAATATTAAGTTCTGCTTTTCTGATGTATCAAATACTTATGTCATGCAATAAAATGCAAATTAATTACTTAAAAATCATACAATGTCATTTTCTGGATTTTTGTTTTAGATTCCGTCACTCACAGTTGAAGAGTACCTATGATACAAATTACAGACTTCTACATGCTTTGTAAGTGGGAAAACCTGCAAAATCGGCAGTGTATCAAATACTTGTTCTCCCCACTGTATAAACACATGCACGCACCCACTCACGAACACAATTAGGGACATATGAGTTTGGGTCAATTCCATTCAACCTCCTGTATAGTAAGTAATAATTGGACATGAAATATGAATGGGAAAAAGCTCATAACTGCAGTATGGTACTTTTCAAATTGAGTGCCTGAATGGGCTGGAATGCAATTTGAATTGACCCTAACTCTAGTGAGAGAAAATACTAAAAAACTACCAAACAACAGATATGAAGAGAGCGAGACACACTCTCCAACACCCTCCAAAATAGCCTAGGTAAGAGGCCGTTGAGACATTCTCCCTTCTGATAATCTCCATATAATCTGAAATGAGTTCTAGGACTAAGAAACTGATTGAATATGGATGGTTGCTCTGTATTTTACCATCTACAACTGAATCTGAAGAAGTCAACTATAAAATCTGATTGTCAAATTAAGCAGTGAAACATCACCACTGATTCAATACCTGATTGAGTCAGGCTTTGTTTTTAACCAATCAGGATCTATGCAAGAGTATAGGCATGTACAGTGCTGTTAGTTATAGAGCTATAGTTGCTATGTTACTTAGCCACATTTGTGCAGTATTATGGTGAGGCTCCCAAGTGGCGCAGCGGTCTAAGGCACTGCATCTCAGTGCTAGAGGTGTCACTACAGACCCTGGTTAGCTTCCAGGCTGTATCACAATCCGGCCGTGATCGGGAGTCCCATAGGGCGGTGCACAATTGGCCCAGCGTTGTCCGGGTTTGGCCGGGGTAGGCCGTCATTGTAAATAACAATTTGTTCTTAACTGACTTGCCTGGTTAAATAAATAAATAAACATAAAATGCTCAATACATACCTGAACTCTCCTTTGGTGCTGTCAATACAAAGATGTCTGTCTGTATTGTATTACCGAGACAAGGACCTTGTCTTTTGTTATCACATGCTACAAGGTCATCATCAGACTACAAAGGAATGTGTCCTGTGGGTGTGCCTGTCCTTTTGAGAGTCCATGTCATCGATTGATTGGCTCTCACGCCTGTCACTCACCTTCCTCTCCAGACTGTCATCTCCCTCTGTGGAGCTGACGCTGTCTCGGAAGCGAGAGCGGGAGGGGCGGTGCCTCCTGGCTTTGATGGACAGCTGGGCACGCCCCTTCTGTATGCTGTTGTCCAGCAGCTCTGTCTCTGGGATGGCCTCGTTCAAGTCTGAGGGTAGATCACAGAGAAAAGCTCAAATAAGTACTGCACAGAGATTTGAGAAGTGCTTTTTACTGATCCATTTGATACAGAATGCGTTTCAAGGAAAGTCCAGACTTAAACATTTGGCTACAGCTATTTTAATTTATCCATTTCACCTGGGACCTAGAAAGATAAACTACTGGCCAAAAATGAATTCTAATGTCTGTGTTGGACATTAGGAGAAGGTTCAAGATGAGATTACAACCACTGTTCTATTATAGGCCTCTACCTTTCACACGTCACACTGAGGGATTTAATTGATCCTCCCCCTGCTCTAACATCCTCTATCTGTGGTGAACCCAGAGGAACCATCCTTTTGCCTTTCCACCTCTTGACCCCAATCTGAGAGCCCTTCAGCGTTTCCATCGATTATCTCTCCCTCCCCTCCCCTCATCCCTCCATCCTTCACTCTATTCATCCAGCCCCCAAATAAATGACAATGAATCTCTCTAATCACATTGGACGTTCCCCTGTGACTGAGTCAGCAGAGGATTGTAGGGGATGAGCATTGACCTACGACCTAGTCATCTCTTACAGTGCCTTCAGAAAGTATTCACACCCCTTGACTTTTTCCACATTTTGTTATGTTACAGCCTGAATTTAAAATGTATTAAATTTAGATTTTGTGTCCCTGGCCTACACACAATACCCCATAATGTCTAGAGGGAATTATGTTTTTAGAAATTAATTAATAAAAAATGTAAAGCTGAAATGTATGAGTCAATAAGTATTCAACACCTTTGTTATGGCAAGAGGTACCAGAGTAATCCTATTAGTTGGCAGTTTCACTGCAGCATGGTCGGCAATATATCATCACTGGCCTCCATTCTGAAACAACAACAGTAACAAGAACACTTAGCTGTTGACTCACTCACACCTTCCTAACTCCAGAAAGGAAGAAAGGAAACCACTTAGGGATTTCACCATGAGGCCAATGGTGAATTTAAAACAGTTTGAGTCTAATGGCTGTGACAGGAGAGAACTGAGGATTGTAGTTACTCCACAATACTAACCTAAATGATAGAGTGAAAATAAGGAAGCCTGTACATAATAAACAATATTCCAAAACATGCACTAAAGTAACACTGCAAAAAAATTGGCAAAGAAATGTACTTTATGTCCTGAATACAAAGTGTTATGTTTAGGGCAAATCCAACAAGTAGCACTCTTCATATTTTCAAGCATGGTGGTGGCTGCGTCACATTATGGGTATGCTTATCATCGGCAAGCATGCCCATAATGAGATATTTCTGTATTTAATTATCAATAAATTGGCAAAAATGTCAAAAAACATGTTTTCACTTTGTTATTATAGGGTATTGTGTGTAGATGGGTGAAAAAAATATTGATTTAATAAATGTTGAATTCAGGCTGTAACACAACAAAATGTGGAATAAGTCAAGGGGTGTGAATACTTTCTGAAGGCTCTGTATCGATCCACAAACACAGTGCCTCTAACCCTCCTAATCAAACATGTATAAAAGTCAAGGCCCCATTGGTCTATTACTTGTGAGAAATATATTAATCTGATACCTCTCTCTCATCACAGACTGTACTGTCCTGTACAGCACAGAACTGACTGCTCTATACCAGAGGATCTAACACCAGCCAGTCAGCCGAGACAGGCTCAAAATAACATACAACTGAGGAAAGTGGTGAAACCTTTCATCATCTATGAACATCACAATATCACAGAAGTCCTCTTCTCTGAGGCTCGCTACAGCCATTCAGGTTTGTGCAAGATTTTTGAAATATATAGTAATTACTATCATGCCCTGGAAAATATTAGGCTAAATAGCTGAGAACTTATTTTCAAAGGAACCCACCACAGACACCAAAAGTAATAAAACTAAAAAAAATAAGCGTGATAAATCAAAGAAGAGAGAGAGAAAATATGACACAATGTTCACACAAGTGTTTGTGATTTGTTTGAGAATAAAAAATTGACTAATCTTTCTTGACATGCATATCCTATTCCCTCTCTCCCATGGCTGAGTGCTCACTCTAATGTAATTGGTCTTTAGTCATGTAGAAATACCCAGGCAGCAGACTGTCCATGCAGGCACTCAGTGGGGTTCAGAGACACTGGGATAATGATAAGGAAGGGAGTGTTGATGAACACACTCGGACACCAAGGACATGAAGTTCAATTAGGAAAATCAAACAAATTGTTTTAATCTCTTTTGCAACACAAATGTGACCGATTTATCTACAGCTCATTTAAATACGTAGTTTTAGAATAGTTAAAAAAATCAGAATGTGTGGGAACGTTTCCATGAACTGAATTGTATTGCAGACGACTCCTACTGTTTTTCATTGAATGCAGACAAACAATTTAAACAGCATTATAGTTAATTGTCATTGTACCTAACAAACATCACAAATGACTCTTCATGTAAACCTTAAGAGGGAGGGAGGGAGGGAGGGAGGGAGGGAGGGAGGGAGGGAGGGAGGGAGGGAGGGAGGGAGGCAAGCAGGCAGGCAGGCAGGCAGGCAGGCACCCGTAGCTCTGTCATCAGCCTATTTATAGGGAAGGCTGAACCCCCAACTGGCCTTTCGCCCGCTCAGTGCATGATATGGGCTACATGCTCAGAGATGGAGGAGACCTGTCTTAAAATACCTTTTCATGCACCTCATAGTCGACGAAAGGGAACCTCCTTCGCTTTAGAAAACACGACTCAACAATAGCCATCTGCTAACTTACAGATAACTTGTATTCGGTCCAAATTAAAAACAGCATACAGTACATATCACCAGGGGTTGGAACCAGTTCAGGAAACAGAACCGAAAACCGGAAAGAACAGAATTTGTCAAAAAACTGAATCAAAACCGGTAACGAAAGTGATCTATACTATTCTGGAACAGAACCGTCATTTCAAAAGCATGGGAACCGGTTAATAACATTATTTTACATTCCGGGCATACATTCTCACAAAAACATAAACGCAACAAAGCTCCTATGCAAAGCAATTACTCTTCTTCCAGTTTCTGCCTGCCTGCTAGCCTACTACTGAAGTTACAAGTATGATTCAGAAATGAAGGAGAGATAGAGAACAATGGATTCACTTTTTCCATGCTAGTTAAGGATACAAAATAATTATCACATTTATTAACTGGATTTATTAACTACAAATGTTTTATTTTAATTCTGGTGCCACTCTGCACACACACAAGCTAGCTAGCTAGCTTTGGTCCAACGTTAAACCAACTCTCTGAAGTTCAAAGACATTCAAAGTTTATTCATAGAAGCGGCTCCTCCAAAGGTATAATTCTGATTATTAATTGTAACTTTTTTTTTGGTTCAAAACGGTTCAGAACTTTATTTTGCTGGTTGGAAAAATGGGATTGAACTAAAAAAATGATGGTTATGAACGATACGAGTGGGGGGGGAAATGGTTCCAACCCCTGCATGTCACACATCCCTCCAAAAATAGAATTGAACATAGAAGTTAATTGCTCTAGTAGTGTATTCGACTTGTACATCCTTGCACTGCAGCCTAAAACTCAAGCAGCGCTCAAAGCTCATTTGTATAGATAGACACCACTGGGTCTATCTTGGGCTATCGAGTCCAAAACCACTCCAACTCAGTGTGGTAGAGTGTAAGATTCATTAAATTAAATGTTACACAATCTGGGGGGTGAATGGAATTGAGTGCTTTGCCGTTTCGGATTGATGCTGCATTCCTCAAGCTGGTTAGCTGGTGGTGGTTGAGGTAAAGCTTGCTACAGCAGCAGTAGAGTGAGTTCCCAGTGGGATGCAGGCCAACCAAACACTCTCTGTGGCGGTCTGACTGATAACCATCCATACTACAGGCCCTGAGTCAGCCCTAAAACAGCTCCTTTTCTATCTCTGTTGGAGCAGAGCTAGGTTGGAGTATGATACAGGCTCTGTTTTGGGTTGTACATGTTTGGTTCAGCTCCCTCAGTGGTAGTGAAAAGGCTGGTTTACTATATGATTCATGCTTTGTATACGGAAGCAAGGTTTGGTTCAGTATAACTGAAGCCTTAAACAAGCTTTATATAAAGAATATCAGCGTAAGGTTTGAGTGGATATGAACAATTCTCAGCCTATAAGATTGAAACTGTATGGCGTTAGGTTGGGTTCAGTGTGTTATGAGCTGTGTGCTGCGGTAGCAGTGTGAGGTCTGGCTCTGCGGTTCAGTATTAGGATGTACACATCCAGTAACGAAGGCAGACAGGCCGAACAGGCGCAGAGGGAAACTGTTCTGCTCGCCCCCGCCTACATACTCTACCACACTTCCAATGAGCGAGCCAAGGGAGACCGAGCACAGCAACCCCAAAGACAACAGACAACAACCGCAACAAGCTATTTTACAAGGTGAATCCCTCACATTAAAAGACAACATTGGCTCCAGTATATCAACCCTCCTGTTCACAACATTATACAAGACTAGAAAGAGGGGTTAAACGGGGTGAAGGAGGAGGGTGAACTGAGAAGCCCAGAATCACCTCTCCATTCTGTTCCACTCTGTTACCTCCTGCGGTGCACATTATTCTTCCTGCTCTTATTAGACCTAGTCTCTGTGCTAAGAGGCACCATTAAATATTGACCAAACCAAGCCACACTCCCCTCTCATCCCCCATAAACCATCATCCCACCCCTTATTGGAATCTACACAGACCATACATAGAGTACTTAGGCAAGATGTACTGCAGCCCACCTCCACTATAGGTATACAGAGCACACTACCCCCGACTCTATATTTCCCTGTGGGCCTTTCTGGAGAGGTATGAAGGTCAATCTCACAGGTGGAAAGTGGGGGTGGTGTGTACAGTATATTAAGAAAACGCCAGAGAGCTGGGCGAAGCAAACAAGATATGGTCAGTTCAAAAATGTGTATAAGTGTTGCCCACTGCCACATTTCAAAGCTGTCAGGCTGTTTTGTCTTATTTAGTGACTGGATATCTGAAAGAAGTGCTGTGGATACACACACACACACACACATGCACGCAAACACACTCTAAAAATCCCTCACATCCGAGCCAGCGAATGTTTTTCAGAGGAGTTGAGCACATTTGGGGCGTCTGGGCCAATAAGAGAGTGTCAGAGGGTGAGGGGGGGGCACATTGGGGAATTGGACCTGACACCGCTGAGACCAAAACGGCTGAGTCCACACAAAGGCTGATATTCCACATTAGTGCTGGGGTGTCTTATTCAGGAAGAGAGAGGTGACCTGGGAGCTGCTCTGAAGGGAATAGGGAATATTTATAGGAGTCTGACAGAGGTAGCTTGGTCACTGCTGGTTACTGCGTTTTATACAAAGGTTCTGTGATGTAGAAGTCTGAGTCATAGCCTCTTTAGGTATTGATTTACTTAAAATAGGACATGGAGTGTTTGTGTGAGTATGTATGTGTGTGTAGCCTGACTAGACCGCCCTTTAAACTGAGAAGTGCAGTCATGAGATTTCATAGCATAGACCTTCCCACGTATCATTACAACAACGGACTCCCTCGTGTTCCACAGATTTCCCCGGCCCATGGTATTCAGAAGGTTATAGGACCAACGCACAGCACACACATAGTTCATGTCAGACACACACATAGTTCATGTCAGACACACACATAGTTCATGTCAGACACACACATAGTTCATGTCAGACACACACATAGTTCATGTCAGACACACACATTGTTTATGTCAGACACACACATAGTTCATGTCAGACACACACATTGTTTATGTCAGACACACACATTGTTTATGTCAGACACACATTGTTTATGTCAGACACACATTGTTTATGTCAGACACACACATTGTTTATGTCAGACACACACATAGTTCATGTCAGGCACACACATAGTTCATGTCAGACACACACATAGTTCATGTCAGACACACACATAGTTCATGTCAGACACACACATTGTTCATGTCAGACACACACATAGTTCATGTCAGACACACACATAGTTCATGTCAGACACACACATAGTTCATGTCAGACACACATTGGGGAATTGGACCTGACACCGCTGACACCGCTGAGACCAAAACGGCTGAGTCCACACAAAGGCTGATATTCCACATTAGTGCTGGGGTGTCTTATTCAGGAAGAGAGAGGTGACCTGGGAGCTGCTCTGAAGGGAATAGGGAATATTTATAGGAGTCTGACAGAGGTAGCTTGGTCACTGCTGGTTACTGCGTTTTATACAAAGGTTCTGTGATGTAGAAGTCTGAGTCATAGCCTCTTTAGGTATTGATTTACTTAAAATAGGACATGGAGTGTTTGTGTGAGTATGTATGTGTGTGTAGCCTGACTAGACCGCCCTTTAAACTGAGAAGTGCAGTCATGAGATTTCATAGCATAGACCTTCCCACGTATCATTACAACAACGGACTCCCTCGTGTTCCACAGATTTCCCCGGCCCATGGTATTCAGAAGGTTATAGGACCAACGCACAGCACACACATAGTTCATGTCAGACACACACATAGTTCATGTCAGACACACACATAGTTCATGTCAGACACACACATAGTTCATGTCAGACACACACATAGTTCATGTCAGACACACACATTGTTTATGTCAGACACACACATAGTTCATGTCAGACACACACATTGTTTATGTCAGACACACACATTGTTTATGTCAGACACACATTGTTTATGTCAGACACACATTGTTTATGTCAGACACACACATTGTTTATGTCAGACACACACATAGTTCATGTCAGGCACACACATAGTTCATGTCAGACACACACATAGTTCATGTCAGACACACACATAGTTCATGTCAGACACACACATTGTTCATGTCAGACACACACATAGTTCATGTCAGACACACACATAGTTCATGTCAGACACACACATAGTTCATGTCAGACACACACATTGTTTATGTCAGACACACACATAGTTCATGTCAGACACACACATTGTTTATGTCAGACACACACATTGTTTATGTCAGACACACATTGTTTATGTCAGACACACACATTGTTTATGTCAGACACACACATAGTTCATGTCAGACACACACATTGTTTATGTCAGACACACACATTGTTTATGTCAGACACACACATTGTTCATGTCAGACACACACATTGTTTATGTCAGACACACATTGTTTATGTCAGACACACACATTGTTTATGTCAGACACACACATTGTTTATGTCAGACACACACATTGTTTATGTCAGACACACACATTGTTTATGTCAGACACACATTGTTTATGTCAGACACACACATTGTTTATGTCAGACACACACATTGTTTATGTCAGACACACACATTGTTTATGTCAGACACACACATACTGTACATTAGTTTATGTCAGACACTTTATTTCTGTGTGCCTAATATTGTGTATCTTTCTTTGAGAGATATATGCACACAAACACACAATCTGCATCACATATACAACACTCGTTAAATGTGCGAGACACAAACACACACTCTGAGAGAGAGAGAGAGAGAGAGAGAGAGAGAGAGAGAGAGAGAGAGAGAGAGAGAGAGAGAGAGAGAGAGAGAGAGAGAGAGAGAGAGAAAACACTCACCAAAAACATTTTCTGTCTCCTCCAGCTGTGTGGCAGACATGGCGCAATGGACACTGTGAAGAGAGAGGGGTAGAGAAAGAGAAAGAGAGAAATGGAGAGGGAGAGAAGGATAGAATTCTAGATCAGGTACTGTAGAAACAGAAATATAACATACTACAGTGCAGAGATAGAGAGAGAGAGATAGAGATAGAGATAGAGAGAGAGAGAGAGAGAGAGAGAGAGAGAGAGAGAGAGAGAGAGAGAGAGAGAGAGAGAGAGAGAGAGAGAGAGAGAGAGAGAGAAATTAGTCATTGCATTTATGTATATCGACAAGTTTAGTCGGCTGTGTGACCAGCCTGTAGCTCTTAGCTTAGCTTCACCACCCCATCATCTAACAAGCCTCCTTGCCTTGTCTGTCTGCTGGAATGCTTATCGCCCGTTGCCGTTTCTCCCTGGAAGATCCCTCGAGGAAGTCACATTAGGATGTCACCAGAAAACAAGCAGTGAAACCCCCCCCCCCCTATTTCTACTCACACACACATAAACATACACTCATGCGCTAATGGGCACGTCTGCCCGGGTGCATAGTCATCGGGGTGATTGATTGCAAGCTCTCAGCTGATTGTCGCACTGCTGACCCATTTCCCTTCTAGCGAGCTAATTAAACATGCAGCTAAAGAAGAGAGGATGGAGGGATGAGAGCAGAGCACAAACACACACAGGGGGTTCCACACTTTGCTAAAGGAATGGCTGCATGATAAAGATGGATGATGTGTGTATTTGGACTGGAAAGGGGTTTGAAGGTGGGTTAATGCATTACATCTCAAATGGAGGGTGTTACACTGTAGTATAAAGAATATATATTTTAGTGGATCAGACCTAACTCCACAAACAGAAACTAATAGAACATTCATGAATATAAGTAAGGTTGTTGTTAGATTGTTGCAAATGATTAAAGTTGCTCCAAGCTAGCTTGTATTATCCTGCGAATCAGTGTCCTTTACATCTATGGCCATTATATAGCTACAGTAACAGTTGTAAGTGTTGGACAGTGGTTCGTTGCAGTCTGTGAGAACAGCGGGTGATTATTTTCTTTAAAAACATAGCTCTGCTTTTTTTTCTGTTCAAAATCAACTTCTACCAGAACTGGCCTTGGGGGTAAATCCAGCCAATAATAAACTCACTACATTAGAGTTAGCAACAAACATCAAATCTTTGAGAAACTGCCCCAAGACACTTCATTCTTCACATTTAAAAAAATGTGAAGATTACAAAGAAAGTATTATCGAAAAGTGCAGCGTCATCATAAATGATGCACCCTATGTTTCTAGACATTCAGTTACTCCTCGGTTAATACAGCATCCCCTTTACAACACTATCAAGAGTCTCATGGAAAGACTCATTGAATATGTGCCACCAGATAGCTTCATGCTCCTATCGTTTGCCACATGAAAGCCAAGCAACCCCTTGGTTCCACCTATCCAGTCTTAGAGCCATGGTCAAAATGGATAGAAACTGAGACAATTTGATAGTAATGGACAGCCAGTCATTTAAATCAATGATCATCAGAGAGGAAGGAGATGAGGAAAGGAGGCCATTTGATAGTAATGGGACTCAGCCTAAATCTCCCCTGGTTTTGTAGATGGAGAAGCCACTAACAGCAACCAGGCCCAGAGGGGAAGAGGGGAGGTGAGTGGGCAGGGGGCAGTGGGCCCAGGAGACAGAGGCCATCTGCTGCCTACTGCCCCTAGCCCTGAAGTCCTGGCAGGGGTGCCCTGGCCCCATATGGACCTGGCCTGAAGGAGGGGACACCTCATATAGGTGCAGGACACAGCAGCATGGTTATATGTGTGTGTGGGTGTAAGTGTCCCAGTAAGACAGAAAACATACGAATGCAAAGATAATATATTTGAAAAGACATCAATAAACAGACAAAAAGGGAAAGAAAAACACACACAAAAGTGGGATGAAAACATCAATGTTAGCCTAATGAAGGAACAATTTTACAGCGCCATGATACAATACTTAGAGATGACTAATATTGTCCGGAAATACATACATCCTAAAGAGCTTTTTATTGTATGAGTCATCCATTCGATAACCTCTACTAGTAAGAACTGGTATCAATCCATCCTCATGTTGTGGACACAGACAGACAGACAGACAGACAGACAGACAGACAGACAGACAGACAGACAGACAGACAGACAGACAGACAGACAGACAGACAGACAGACAGACAGACAGACAGACAGACAGACAGACAGACAGACAGACACACACACACACACAGTGCAGGGTGTTGCAGTACATCACGTAGAGGAAACGCCCAGAGATAGAGCTGTGTGTGTGTGGCAGATACAACAGTCACACACACACCAAGAGGAGAGAGAGGGAGGGAGAGGGGGGAGAGAGAGGAGAGGGGGGAGAGAGAGGAGAGGGGGGGGGAGAGAGAGAGAGACAAACAGAGAGAGAGAGACAAACAGAGAGAGAGAGAGACAAACAGAGAGAGAGAGACAAACAGAGAGAGAGAGAGACAAACAGAGAGAGAGAGACAAACAGAGAGAGAGAGAGACAAACAGAGAGAGACAAACAGAGAGAGAGAGAGACAAACAGAGAGAGAGAGACAAACAGAGAGAGAGAGAGACAAACAGAGAGAGAGAGACAAACAGAGAGAGAGAGAGACAAACAGAGAGAGACAAACAGAGAGAGAGAGAGACAAACAGAGAGAGAGAATGAGAGAGAGAGAGAGACAAACAGAGAGAGAGAGAGACAAACAGAGAGAGACAAACAGAGAGAGAGAGAGACAAACAGAGAGAGACAAACAGAGAGAGAGAGAGACAAACAGAGAGAGAGAGAGACAAACAGAGAGAGAGAATGAGAGAGAGAGATGACTAAGATGAGGAGAAACACAGTGATGAGCAGAGCATCATCCTCCACAAACCAACTAGCTAGTGAGCTGTAGCAGTACAGACAGCAGATGATTGAATAGTAGGATGTGCTGTACTGATGGTTTAAAGGGATACAAACAGCACAAGGAGACATAAATGCTATCCACAAGTTCATCTGACTCTGGGGAAGTAGATAAATGCTTATTTGAAAGTGTGATCTTGGTTCAAACTATTCACCTTGTGTAGTTTGTTTGGGAAAAATAATGTAATTGCCTTCCCTCTCTGGCAGGATGTCTGAGGGAATGTCTCATAGTATTAGCAGCAGAACTGGGTCGCGCTGGGCTAACATTGCCCCACTCTGATGCTCTGTGGGAAAGGAGTGAGGGCTAACAGTCGATTCTGGCGGACGCAATTTAGGCAGCGCAGGCCTCAACCCAACCCCCCACTTCCCTCTCATGACCCCTATTACAACAAATCTATGGGGCAGCCTCTTTGCCAGAACATGGTTCCTTACAAACATGCATGAGTTGTGGACAGGACACAGATTGTGACACACACAGATACAGAGATACATGCTCTCACACACTCAACACACACAGCACGCGTTCATATCCTGGTCCCAAGACCGAGCGTCCCACCATGGATGACTTACAGGCACATAAAACTAGGGAGAGGAGGGTGTGGAGGTAATAAACTGGGTCTGCCTCCAGGGAATGGTCTCAATATATATGACAAAAGGGGGTTCACACGTGCATGGGCACGTGCAAGAAGACACAAACACACTAAACCTTGATGATAAAGATATAACAAGACGGATGAAGATGATGAAGATATCAAAGATAATGTTCTTACGAACACACACATGCACACATACACACACATTCTAAACCTGTGTGATTAATGGATAATGAGAACAGCCAGCTTCTCAGTGATTCGACGAAGCCGTACAACCAGTCACCCTCTTGAGGAGGAGTCAAAGGGGTCAGAGAAGGGAGGGATGATGAATGGAGGGGAAGGGATATGGTCTAATCAGTTCCTGCAGACAGAGACAGGTTTAGGGACTGAGTGACCGCCATGGACCCAGACAGTTGGAGGAACGTGGCCTATAACAAGAGCTCAGTCCTAGACATGTACCATTATACACTGTCCACACCTACTACAACGCCACCTTATGTTGAGTCCAAGCTGTGTCCCTATGTTTACATTGCTTCATGTCCTTGTAACATTTCCATGATAACTGATAGGTAAAACAATAGGATATAACTCCATTATATTTCTCTAACCAATTGAGTCCTCACAGGTCAGTGTCCATGAATGAAAGGAAACTAGGAAAGGAAGACATTTCAGACTGCGATGACAGTCCTATGGGGTGTCATGGTTTATAAGGACAGTGTCTATTTCTTCATTTGTTGCAGCATTTTATCACTGGACATGATGAGAGGGGCTTACTCGTTAGGCTGTGTGAACACACTGTGTCCCATCTGTGTGTTAACGTGTTAGGAAGAATACAAACAACCCTGGGGGAAGACAGACACTCTCTCACGTGGCACCAAGAGAGAGAGATAGAAGGAAGAGGAGGACGATGGAGAGATGGAGGAAGAGAGAGAAAAAAGAGGGGGAGAGGGAAAGAGAGATGGAGAGGCAGATATTTAGAGAGATACAGATACCCAGAAGAAAAATACAAAAAATTGATAGAACACATTAAGTTCCTACATTTTAGAGTTAAATATCTGTTGCAACAGACTTCAGGAGGGTATATACCTTAAGAGAAATCAAACTAGGGGACTGAAGGAAAACAGTGAACAGTAGCTTCAATAGCCTGACAACAACCCAGACTACATGGGTCAGTGCAGCTGAATATCTAATTAGCTCTCTAGTCAGTCAGGTTGGGGATGCCTTGGCTTGAGTGACCGCACCAAACGAGACAAACACATCCCAAAGAGGGGGTTTGTTTCCAACAACAAAAAGCCTTGTCAGGGAATAGGGCTGACAGGCTCAGAGAGGGAGAGAGAGAGAGAGAGAGAGAGAGAGAGAGAGAGAGAGAGAGAGAGAGAGAGAGAGAGAGAGAGAGATGAGAGAGAGAGAGAGAGAGAGAGAGAGAGAGAGAGAGAGAGAGAGAGAGAGAGAGAGAGAGAAAGAGGCGAGAGATGTAGATAGGACAAGAGAGGAGAACAGAGATGGTAAGAGAGAGGCAGGAATAGAGATGAGAGCAGAGCTGGGCGGAGAGAGAAAAAGACTAGAAAACAAGATGTCGATCGAGACAACAAGGTAAGCGGTCCGGGCGGTAAAGGCAGCGGAGCTCACCTTTAAAACGTGTTCCCCTTAGGTTGGCACTCAGTCGACATGGCAGACTGGCATCGGCCCTTGTCTCCCCTGGCAGCACGGCAGGCCGACTGCGTATCCCGGGTAACGGCAGCAGCGTTGGATAAGACAGAACAGTATCCGCTGGGCAAAAACTGTCTGCTTGCTTCCTCCTGCACAACCCAGCACTACAGGGCTCTGCTCTGCCACAGAGCACCGTCAAGGACAGCCGAGAGAGAGAGAGGGAGGGAGGAGGGGAGGGCGGGTAGAAGAGAGAGGAAGGGGAGAGTGAGAGAGGGAGGGTAGAGAGGGAGGAGGGGTGAGAGAGCGAGAGAAGTGGGAGTGGATGACAGTGTCTAAGGCAGAGAGAAAGGAAAGAGAGAGGGATGGAGTAAAGAGAAAGAGGGACAGGAGAAAAGAGAGGGAAAGTGAGAGAGGCAGGTTGAGGTAGGGACACACAAGCAGACACTCAAGCACAGCTGTCTGGTATGATGGAGACGGCAGCGCTCAGAAGCAGGTCCTGGTGATTCAGCCCTGGTGTGTGTGTGTGTGTGTGTGTGTAGGGGGGAGGATGGAGGCACTAAGAGCCTGAGGGGAGGAGGAAGAAGTGATGGAGGAGGGGGAGAAGGGGGTGTCAGTCAGCCACAATCCACTCAGCTTATTATCAGGCCACTTAACGAGATGTGAGATGATGCCTCTCTTGTCTGCCTGGGGAGACACTGAAAAGGAGGAAGAGGAAGATGATTAGGAGGGGATGGATGGATGGATAAAGGAGATGCATTTCTCAAGACAGGTGAATCTGCTGCAGTCCTTCAGTAGAGATGTCAGTTGCGTCTGGCCATTAAGGTGGAGCTCTGGTGAGATACTTTATGGCAGGGGTCGGCAATAAGCATTTTATTTTTGTCTCCAGAAGACCAGGGCCCAGATTCACAAAACCTTCATAAGAAGAAATTACTTCTTAACTAACATTTTTCCTTAACTATAGATGAAGAAAGTTAAGAAAAGTTGCTATTCCTCAAAAAGGTTCTTGAAATGTTCTTGAAATATTTCTTATGTTTCTCCTCAAGCAAAAAAATCATAAATAAATAATAAACAATAAATAAAAATTATTCCATGATAGCTAAACCCTTGTCTTAAACTCAGGGCATTGAGAGAATAAACTCATGAAAGCAATTTAACATGTTCAATTCACTCACAAACTTCATCTGAAAGTTTCAGTATTGATTATTTTAAACCCAAGAACATGTTTTAGAACAGTAATCTCAGTAGGAAATAATGCTAACATGATTGCCATTGCTAGCTAGATAGTGAGCTAAATCGGTTGCCTAGCAACAAACATTTTAAGAAGATTCCTAAGAAGATATTTGAGGACCCCGTAAGAAAATCATTAAATCTTAAGATGTTGTTGAGGAAATACACTTACAAACTATCTTATGAACATCTTATTTTTTGTCTTAAACACCTTAAGTTTTTGCATAAGAAGTGTTTTGTGAATCTGGGCCCAGCTAAAAAGTATTCCCACAAATAAAAAAAGAAGCATATGTGATCGTGTCTCAATGGAATCAAGGTATGAACGTATTGTTCTTTTCAAATACAATCTCTTTTTGGGCTTAGTTGTGGTCAATTTGCAGTGTACAAATTATTATAAATATATTCCGTCCCCCGACATCCAGTCCGACAAACGCTGTCCTGCAGCTGAATCTAATTGCCTACGCCTGCTTTATGGAATGTCTGACGTTAGCAAGTATCTCTAGATATGACTCTGGTGCCCTCACTTGGTTGCATAGTTAGCTAAACACAGAAGGTTCAATAGGCTTTAAACATGCGTCAATGCTGCATCCACATGACCATCAGGAGATCTTCATATGCTTAAGGCCATTTTACAAGAACTGAGTACATTGATACATACACATGATCTTTTGACAAATGCTTGTTTCTCAATGGTAGTCTCAGATTTTGTTTCTCACAGTACCATGATGTGCTGTGAATCTTTAAACATCCATTTTGACCATTCCTATCGACCCTACAGGCATTCCTGGGTCGTTACTACCCGCCTAGCTGTATAGCACTTAACTGTGTGTGTGCGTCAGTGGAGGCTGCTGAGGGGATTATGGCTCATAATAATGGCTGGAATGGAGTGAATGGAATGGTTTCCATGGTTTCCATGTGTTTGATACCATTCCATTTACTCCGTTCCAGCCATTATTATGAGCCGTCCTCCCCTCAGCAGCCTCCACTGGTGTGCGTGTGGGGTGTGTGTGTGTGTGTGTATTGGGGGGGAGGGGGGTCTCAGTGTAACACAAGAGCATAAATATACCCCTGCTGAAATAATTGCTGAGCTCTCATAAAGCTCTATTCAAATTCTGGCCGCTCCTCTTTCTCAGACCCTGTTGTATTAACTCATGTCTTCCTCACACAAATTCATCACACACACCCTAACCATCTATCATCAACTATTATTTTAGTCAAGTCATCTATTTATGTGGTGTATTTCACACATTGGCCTACATAAGGACATACATACTGTATGAGTACACACTCCACCAGGTAGATACATTGACGCATTCAGTGGCGGAGCAAAAGAACACATACACACACGCATGCACTCACTCACAAACACACAGAGACCAACCACTAAAATATAACCTTGAAAATATCTACAAAATAAAGTATGTCTACCTCTAACTTATACCAGGTATATCTCAATAAGTTGTAAAGGTTTATCATATAGAACATAAGGATATGGTTTGTATACTTCTTCACATTTACAACCAGTCTTACCAACACAAAGGGGAGATCTTTATGGGATATAAATGAGATGCTGCAACCACCCTAATATTGTTTGCTACAGTGGGGAGGAGCTGGGAGTGTAGACTGCAGGATGGTATAATTTGGTCCTCCTCAGGGTTCTGGTGCCAACTAGTGTCTACTTACCAACATTACTGTAGTGAAAAAGAAAAACATGTACGTAGTTGTGTAGTAGGTGTTTGGTTGGAGAGACCAAGCACAGACAGATCAATATTCAATCCAAGGTAAGTCATAGAGCATTTCTATTGGGCGCCTTGGATTGAATCCAGGCCATAGGAATAAAGTAAGGCGATTTTCTCATGTTTTAAATTCCATCAAGTTTTATTATTATTTGTTCTGGTAACACATTTGCCCAATGACAGTATAGCAAGAGAATTCCAGTTCGATTCCAGAGTTGAGAGCAAACCATGACATCCTCCAGTGATGTTACTGCCAACAAATAACTCTGGTTAGCCACCAACAGCTAACTCCAACATACAGTACTTACACACACACACACACACACACACACACAGCTCACGCAGTCAATTCAAAATGTGCAGATCAAATCTGTGGCAACCAAATATTGTAAGAGGAAACAACAAAAAAAAAAGTATATTTCTCTGTACTTGACATCACATCAGAAAGGTGTGTACAGTTTCTCTGCCTTGACTGACATACAGCAGACAACTTTTTATACTCTGGTCCAAACAACGAGCTGTCCCTTTTCCCAGAACTTTTCAGAGCAGGGGTACAAAAAAGTACAAGTGCATCGTTTTCCAAACTGATTTGGTTCCATATACTTTGACGCTGAACCTATTGTCTGAGCCTCCAGCTCAAGGATGCGCTCGTTTCAGTTTAAATGTTTTTCCTACTCAAGTACATGTGACGTTTCCACAACGTTGCAGTGATGATCAGTCTTAGCTGGGGGCTTACTGTAGTTAGCACAATGGCAAGTAGTCAGTCAGCTCTTCCAGTTCAGTCCCACGGTCAGATATCTTCCTCACTGGCCGGGTGGGTGGAGTTTCCTCATCCCCTGCCCCTCCTCCAGTTTCTGTAGGCCAATCAAAAAGGGAGGAGGGTGGATCATCTAAAACCCTGCCCCAGATGTCCGGATACCGAGTCAACCAAGAGTGCTGATTGGTGCACAGTCTGGCACAAGAGGGTTTGAGCGAGACTGTCCCTAATCCCAGTCACCATCAGTCTTCAGGTAAGCTGTCCACGTGTATAAAAAAACCTGCAACACCAAAGGATAAGGACATTATATGCACTGACCAGCGGCCACACTAAACAAGGCGCACCACAATGTTTTTATTTTAAATATATGGAAAAGTCAATTGTATAATGTACCGAATACAGTATTTCAGTATAAACGTATTTAACAACACTGCTCGATTGGTGGCCCAAGCGTCCATCACTCACTTGATCCAATGATCTTCCAAGTGCTACGTTTGAGACTCTGGCTGGGTGGTCGTGTCCCGCCCCGTCTCCTTGATTGACATGTACATCTCCTCCTCAGGATCATAGTAGTAGAACTTTCGCAGGTAGACTATGAGGGGCCTACGGGAAGAGAGAGGGTACATTTTAAACAAGCCCTCCCAATACAAAACTGTCTCCCCGTACGTATTAACGGATAGAAAATATAACCATCTCAATAGACACTATGAAAATCTTCCATTATGTCAGTGTATTAAACATTCCAACCATTGTACACAATTCCTAATATCTTATGGAGCCATTTTGGCATGCCTATGTGGTTATTTGACATGCTGATGTTTCATTTTGTACACTATACAGGCAGGACAGTGCATGTACATGGGCAGCAGGAGCTCTTGGATGTGGTCTATATGTTGCATTTCTATAATGTGGGCAGATCAATGTGTTGCGTTTCTACGTACGTGGGCAGCGGCAGCTCCTGGATGTGGTCTATGCGGACCAGCTGGCGAATGCAGAAACGACAGAGGTGCTGCAGGGACTTGACGCTGCTGAAGCGGGACACTGGGTACAGTAGCTGAACTGGGGTCGGGGGGAGGCCTGGAGGATGAACCATAGTCATACACATATTAATGTACATCATTGGGAGGAACATGCATCACAAGCATACTAAATTCTTCACTAGAAAGTGAACTACACCCTCCACCACATATAAATACAACACTATTTGTAAAAATATAGTAAAGTCAAAACAAACCTAAGGCCCAATTAATTTTAAAACCCAGTGCTAAATAGGTGTTAGTAATATTTATGGTGCTGTATGTAACCTATGATTCAGATCCATTTACAGTGACAGGGCTGTCATTTAGCAGTGTCCCACTCTGATTGGTGGGTTCTTACCAGGGACCCGCGAGCGCAGGAAGTAGAGAAACTTTCCATTCTTGGAGTGCATGATGGCCCGTTCGATAAACTCCACCACAGAATGACAGCGGTCCTCAAACTTTGGGTGACACCAGAGGCTGAAGGTTCCTGTGAAGATAGCGAGAAAAAGTCAAATTAATAAGACACCATAAAAACATAACATGAAACCATCCAAAATGTGTGTGAACATGGCTTACATCTTTAAAAACATCTTTACAGCTTGTAGAGTAGGGGTGTGCTGAGTAGTCGGACAAAACCAGTATCGTAACAGATATGGGCAATTGTTCTAATACGACTACAATCACAGAGTATTTATTTTATTATTATTATCAGTGAACAGAAGAAAAAAAACATTTTCGGGTGCCAGCGTGCATCATCTAATAAAGTGTGAGGTGCTACATAGTCTAAATAACTCAACTGGCTAGTTTGCCTGTCTGTAAAGAGAAGGGCGGGCTGTACGTTGGTCCTGCTTCTCTAATCGGATGGAGTGAAGCTGTATTTCTCCATCTACTCGCTTCACTTCATAATTTCACCCGATCTTTTCTCCATGCATGATTCAGTCTGATCATTTAGATTGCTACTGCCTCCTGTTAGTCTGCTATCAATGTGCATATTATCTAACAAGCGTTGCACATTCTGACCGAGTGACAGCAAACTTGTCTGGCCTCTGCACACAGAAACAGTTACAGACACCCCTCCGCACGCTGCTCCTAATCTGCAGCTTGTTGGGTCTATAAACGTGATGGGAGGTGAGGTATTATGACAACATCTACTTAGGCATATTAAACACTTCCATGGTTTCCGATCACGAGTATCATCCGATACGACTATAAACTGTCAATTTACAGATAAGATTAAGAATATAGCCAGACTGGAACACCCCTAATGTAGAGTACATATAGCATGTGAGTATGTGCATGCTTGCTTGTGTGTGTGTGTGTGTGTGTGTGTGTGTGTGTGTGTGTGTGTGTCTGTGTGTGTAACTCACCTCTGTAGTGCTCCATGCGTGTGTGATGTGTGACTCCCTGGGAGCGGAAGCTGAGGCTGAGGATGTAGCGGGGGTCAGAGCTGTCCCTCACCAGGAACGAGCCATCTGGCTTGGCCTTTAGCTTCATCTCTGCATCCTCCCAGTTCATAGGTCCCCAGTACCAGCCACACTATGATCACACAGATGCAGACAAATTCAAATGCATCTAAAGACTAGAAGTATTAGCCTGTGTTCTGGGGTGTGTTTGTTATCATCTTAGTCTTACCTAACTGAACCTACCTCTGTCTCGGAACCTAGCTCTGTCTCAGAACCTAGCTCTGTCTCGGAACCTAGCTCTGTGTTTATACTCAGCCTTATTTCAGGGTAGTAAGTTGGTGGTCTGTTGATATCCCTCTAGTGGTGTGGGGGCAAGGTGGGTGGGATTATATCCTGCCTGGCCGGACGGGGCCACAGTGTCCTCGACCCCCCCTGTCTCAGCCTCCAGTATCTATGCTGCAATAGTCTATGTGCCGAGGGGCTAGAATCAGTCTGTCCTGAATAAATTCTCCTGTCTTATCTGGTGTCCTGTGTGAACTTAAGTATGCTCCCTCTAATTCTCCCATCTCTCTCTCTCTTTCTCACAATTTCTCTCGGAGGACCTGAGCCCTAGGAGAACTTGGCCTGATGACTCCTGTCTGTCCCCAGTCCACCTGGACCTGCTGCTGATCCAGTTTCTGACGTTCTGCCTGTGGCTATAGAACCCTGACCTGTTCACCAGACATGCTACTTTTTCCCGGACCTGCTGTTTCGACCCGCTCTCTCTCGCTCTCTTTCTCCCTCCCTCTCTCTCTCGCACCTGCTGTCTCGACCTCTAAATGCTCGGCTATGAAAAGCCAACTGACATTCACTCCTGAGGTGCTGACCTGTTGCACCCTCTACAACCACTGTGATTATTATTTGACCCTGCTGGTCATCTATGAACATTTGAACATCTTGAAGAACGAACTGGCCTTAAATTACCATGTACTCTTATAATCTCCACCCGGCACAGCCAGAATAGGACTGGCCACCCCTCAGGTCCTCTCTAGGTTTCTTCCTAGGTTCCTGCCCTTCTAGGGAGTTTTTCCTAGCCACCGTGTTTCTACATCTGCATTGCAATATAAATACATTTGTGTCTGAGCCTAGCGCCGTGTCCAATGTTCCCTCAAAAGAATTTGGGCACTGAGCAAATTTCAGGTCTGCTGAGCGCAAACTTGAATGTTGTGAAAAATCTGTGCAACTTCTGGGCGCGCGTTTATTGTGAACAGTGGCCAAGTAGGCTACTGTGGCTATTTGATCATAATGTACAGTAGGTCTATCAGAGTGGCCTGGAGAAAATGCATCCCATAACATTTTAACATGGAAATAGCCATTATATCAATTAGCCTACAGTAGCAGCCAATGTGTGGTGTTCAATGTATGCCTACATTCCATGAGATCTTTGGGAAAAAATATGCAGGGCTTGAAATGAACCTGTTTATCCACTTGTCCTTCAGACAAGGAAGTGACTGAAAATGTGGTTTGATGCAAGAAAACACTACCCTCTGCCTATTGGAAACTTAGCTTATTCAAGCCTGTCTCAAAATGCTCTTTACCTGACTCGCTTTTCAAAGATGGCTAGAAATGCACGTTCTGTGCACTTGTAGGAAGTAACCACATTGCTGACTAGAAATGTGCTATAACTGGGCTAATAAGTCCCTTAGTAACAAAGAATATGAACAAATGTGCACACGTGGCTACATGCAGCTCTCGCTTTGATTTAAAACAAGAGCATCTACTTGTGGCCACTCATGCTGTAAACACAGTCCAGTTCAAAGTGAATGGCACAGATCCATACAGTCTTATTCTAAAATTAATTAAATTGTTTTTGTTCCTCATCAATCTACACACAATACCCCATAACAACAAAGCAAAAAAATGACAAATAATGCAAAATGTAAAACTGAAATATCACATTTACATAAGTATTCAGACCCTTTACTCTGTACTTTGTTGAAGCACCTTTGAAAGCGATTACAGCCTCAAGTCTTCTTTTGTATGAATACTTGTGAACGTTCGCCCCAGTCTGAGGTCCTGAGCACTTTGGAGCAGGTTTTCATCAAGGATCTCTCTGTACAATGCTCTGTTAATCTTTCCCTCGATCCTGACTAGTCTTCCAATCCCTGCCGCTGAAAAACACCACACCATGATGCTGCCACCACCATGTTTCACCGTAGGGATGGTGCCAGGTTTCCTCCAGACGTGACGCTTGGCATTCAGGCCAATGAGTTCAATCTTGGTTTCATCAGACCAGATAATTTTGTTTCTCATGGTCTGAGAGTCCTTTAGGTGCCTTTTGGAAAATTCCAAGTGGGCTGTCATGTGCCTTTTACAGAGGAGTGGCTTCCGTCTGACCACATAAAGGCCTGATTGGTAAAGTGCTGCAGAGATGGTTGTCCTTCTGGAAAGTTCTCCCATCTCCACAGAAGAACTCTGGAGCCCTGTCACCTCCCTGACCAAAGCCCATCTGACCCTGATTGCTCAGTTTGGCTAGGTGGCCAGCTCTAGGAAGAGTCTTGGTGGTTCCAAACTTCTTCCATTTAAGAATGATGGAGGCCACTGTGTTCTTGGGGACCTTCAATGCTGGAGACATTTGTTGGTACCCTTCCCCAGATCTGTGCTTTGACACAATCCTGTCTCGGAGCTCTACGGACAATTCCTTCAACCTCATGGCTTGATTTTTGCTCTGACATGCACTGACAACTGTGGGACCTTATATAGACAGGTGTGCCTTTCCAAATCATGTCCAATTAATTGAATTTACCACAGGTGGAATCAAGTTGTAGAAACATCTTAAAACATGATCAATGGAAACAGGATGAACCTAAGCTCAATTTCAAGTACCATTGCAATGTGTCTGAATACTTACATAAATAAGGTATTTCTGTATTTTATTTCTAAGAAATTTGCAATAATGTCTAAAAAACTGTTTTCGCTTTGTCATTATGGGGTAATGTGTGTAGACTGAAAAGGAAAATAAAATATTTAATCAATTTCAGAATAAGGCTGTAACGTAATAAAATTTGGAAAAGGTCAAGGGGTCTGAATACTTTCCGAATGCACTGTATGGCAATGCTCTATTTGCATATAGGCCTACTGCAGCTCTGATTGGTTATGCTGCACCGGTCTGTAGAGTACGGGTTGAGTCGTGCCTGTCAATGCAATAGAATCCTACTCCGATGCGTTCTGCCTACCAGAAAATCTCTTGCATAGTTCGTTTTGCATACTCAGTCTTGCATAGTTTGTTTTGTTATGTTGAATCGAAAGTGGCTAATATTGGCAATTCAAGTTATATTGTGCTTCTCTGCTGATATTTCTTATGCGTGGCTCAGAGGGAACTTTGACTGTGTCTGAACCTAGCACTGTGTCTGAACCTAGCACTGTGTCTGAATCTAGCACTGTGTCTGTAATGATGTCAATGTGCCTATGTACACGTGACATGTCCTACTTTTTCCAGTTCTCGGAGGCTGGTGGCAAAGCTGCTGGCATCGGGGTGGCTCAGTGGGCACAGCAGGGGGCGCTGGTCCACCCGGGACTGGTTCTGGCCGTCGCCAGGCAGCGGGATGGGCCGGGGGAGACCCCGCAGGAACGTATCTGAAACACAGGGCCCCACACACTCAGATCTAGGGTTCCTCATTCACTCTCACTGGTGGCTACGAGAACATTCTGCAAATGGGCATTAGAAACACATGGTATTTCCAGAAATTGTTGCCGAATTAGCCATAAATTCAGCCTGCTTATAACAAGCATGGGCAAGTGCGTACCTCAGGGAAAGTGCTTGTGCGTCATTGTCCTGACTATGTGACCTATGAAAAGACAAACTTGGAGCCTACGTTATAGGTTAAAATATTTTGTGTATTGACATGATAATATCTGTGATAATATCATGCATGTACTGGAGTAGCCTATAAGCTCACGTCTATCAAATGGATACCGTCACTTCATCTGCCTCCATCTCTGACAATCTTACCAGTCTGTCCAAATATAATACCCAAATCATACAACCAGACACGTTTTAACATCATGCAAATTAACTAGGCTTAACTGGGTACAATCATACGTTCCATGTGCACAATGCGATATCTACGATTAAACTATAAGTTTGCCATTTTCCGGAGATGGCCATCAATGCTATCCTTTTCCTCAAATGATAATGAGTATCATTATCTGCCTCTTTCTAAATGTGGTTCTGCGTCAGAATACGGAATTGCAAAGAATACGGAAACGCGAAAAATACGGAAAAGTGTAAGCTCTACCAACACACTATCATTTCTGATTATATCATTATATTTTGGCTCCCAAGTGGCGCAGCGGTCTAAGACACTGAATCTCAGTGCTAGAGGCGTCACTACAGCCAACCTGGTTTGAATCCAGACTGTATCACAACCGACCGAGATTGGGTGTCCCATAGGGCGGCGCACAATTGGCCCAGCGTCGTCCGAGTTTGGCCGGTGTTGGCCGTCATTGTAAATAAGAATTTGTCCTTAACTGTCTTGCCTAGTTAAATAAAGGTTAAATAAAATACTGAGAGCAAATAAATATCATTTAGCTCAGTAGATAATACAAATACAATTGCTAGTAGTCTGTATGCGCATATGCAAATGCACACAGAAAGAAGATAAAAAGATTGTTGGGGAAAGCAATAATAGCCCAAACATTAACCATACTGTAGCAGAATATCTGTTTACCAAACTAATTAAAGTGTCCAGAAACAATACTGGCTTTGCACCAACGCAATTACCACATACTTTATAACAATGTAAAAACAGAAGAGGGGACATTCAAATGTCAACCTTTGTGTCACAGTACATTGAATTACCTTTGATAAATTGTTCCCATTAGCAAGTCGTATTGGCTCTCTTCTCCTACTGTATGTGTTGGGTCTCAAACAATAGAAGTTCAAATTAACTGCTGGTGAATCAATGCAACTTATTTTTAACCCCTTCACTACTTGAGAAAACTGGCCATCATCTTCTATCGAGTTGATTTACAGCCTACCAACTGAAATTAATTAGATATGTCACAGTAAAATGGACTGTGTACTCTTCTCCAGCCTATGTCTTTGTGAGTCTCTCTCTGTAACCCACTGGAAAGCGCCCTTGACCTCTCTAGCCCGGGCTTTGCTCTTACCATTGAGGCTGAGGCTATGCTGGATGAAGGCATGGGAAAGAGGAAGCGGCCGTAGGGGCAGCGACTGCATGGAGGCCTCCACGCCATTCTCTAGGAAAGGCCCAGGCTGCGGCCCACCAAAGTCATCTGGAACAGAGCACAGTGGGAGGCACAGGCTTTAAGAGGCCAGCCACCAACCTGAACTTTACAAAGATCAAATGGCAATGTGGGCTTCCTCGTTTGAGGTGGCTTCCTTTGAAATTGATCATACTGATGGCTGAATGTCACACTATAATATAAAGGATTGTTGATGGTAACATTATATAGATGACATTTTGCCTCAGAAAAACCACAACAATGGATATTCATTGTTTGCCTCGCATCCAAACTGGGTGCGGTTGGTGTCAGAAGTGGGATCCAGACACACAGTGGTGTTACAATCAAGCCACGGAGCAACAATGACACCAGGCAGAGCATATGAAGACAGCAGTGACAGATCACCAAGCTGGACAGACATTGGCATAGCAAGGCATGGAGCAAATACCCATCTCTACCCCATTCCCTTAGTCTCATATGTCCTCCAAAATGTTTCTGGAGCTCCAGTATTGTCATCCTACAGTAATGGACAAGACCTATATCACACCCTGGATGTTAAGCCTCAAATGATTGTCATGTGTTGAGGAAGTGTGTCGGGATGCCCAGGCAGAGGAACCAGACTGGCTTTAGTAGCTAGAGGTATGAAGTAAGCTAATAGGGAAACTACCTGTACCTCAGCAACGCAAGTGCTCTCCAGACTGTGGTCTGATCCTGACTGCATCACGACTTGTTTGCATCTTCAGTCTGATGACGGTCTCTTGACTTAGCATCAACCACATTACTAATGCTAATTAGTGCTAACCTACTAGAATATGGCCTTAAGAAAGAAACCCACACCTTGTCTGAGGCCAATACAGTCAACAGAAAGTGGAACAGAGCGATGACTCAGTCAGTTGCAATACAGACAGGAAAGCTAGGAGCAACACAGAGAGAAAGAGGCAGACAGAGAGCAAGACCGAGACAGACAGAGAACTGAGGTGCTTCTTAAACCAAAACAAATTCAGTTCTGCAATTCTGACCCTTTGCCGTAAGTCACAAGACCTCATGCATTTGAAGTCACAGAAAACCAATGATTAATTGTTTTACTATAAACCCAAGTGGCTGAAAGCAAGGTTATCCCCATTTTATTTCCACCAAACCATAAATGTGTCCTATCACGTATATTCCTATTAAGTTTCTGAAATTGGTTTACACAGTGAACCGTTACACACATGCCAACTATAAAACATTGAGGCAGCAACTACCGCTATTGAGATTGGAGAAACTAACCATGCTTAACTCCTGACCACCTTTTCTAACCCTCCAAGATACATTAAAAAAAAAACATCTGGCCCTTACAAAAATACGTTGTTTGATTTGTATATTTGCACCAATGTTTTTGTGATAAATGAGAAAGCACAGTAAAAAGAAGTTGAAAAGGGACAGGCCAGCAACAGAGTAGCAAACAGAGAATAAGAGGGTGATGTGACAGGAAATGTAGAGAGGAAAGTACCCAGCAGACTGAGGCTTCGTCTGGGCGGAGGTGGAGGTGTCGGGGGGTGCAGAGAGTTCACCCCTCTACGAGAAATATCCACATCTACCAGGGACACAGTCTCGCCTGGAGGGAGAGATCCAGGGACAGAACATGAGAAACAGAGAGAGGAAAAAAAGAACAAGAGATCCTATATAAGTGTACATGCATGTGAGTCGCACACTCTCCGTAGCACAAGCACCCATTACCAACCCATATAGAGATCGACATAAACCTAACGCCTACATTCAGAAATAGAAGCACACAAACACTCAAGTACACACAATTACCGGTGAAGGCAGGACCGAAGGCCATCGGAGAGAAGGCACTTTGGGGCCTGGAGAGCTGGAGTTTGCTGTGGAGAGACAGAAAGAGGGTAAAACATAAGAGAAGCCCTTATATAGCCCTAAGGACCAGTATTATCAGCTACACCTCAATCCCACACCATTCATTTTGAACCATCTCTCTCAGCCTCATGTCTTTTCAACCCTTCTACTGTATGCAATACTGTAGCTGGTACAGGGGAAACCAGTGGCCTATTTCTCAAGGGTGCAGGGTGCCTCAACACAAAGGACTGAGCTAGAAGCACAAGCATTTCGCTATACCCGCATTATCATCTGCTAAACACGTGTATGTGACCAATAACATTTGATTCATCTCTGCCACCCACCCCTCTGGGATGTAGTCGGTCAGGCGCTGCCCTCTGGCTAGTGGACCTGCCAAGCCATGATCTACAAGACCGCCCTCGCATCGGCTTGTTTCTTTTTTAAGTAGAGTCACTTATACTGACCCGGTGAAGTCAGCAGCCAGCCGTGCAAAGTTATAATTGAGGGGCCTGGAACAGCGTTTGAGTGTTGTTGTCTATTCAAACAAACTTGATTGGTTAAAAATGAAGTCAGTTGTGCCTTCTTGACGGTTTTGCATTTCAACTATCTTTGTCATTATTTGAGCATCAGTTTTAAACAGCATTGGACTTGTTTGATAAAAGAAAATAGCCTATTTTCTGAAGCAAGAAGATAGGCTTAAGAATGATGCTATTAAACTGATATGAAGAAGAACTAGGAGCTCCTCTGATGACACGATCATTCGTTGATTGGAGCATTTCTGTGCTGTAACTTTGCTAAGATAGCCTTCCTTAGCTTAACTCTTCCACCTAACACAAAGCACCACTGCCACAGTCTTTCACATTTTGGGATTTTTTTGGAAGCTTCTGTAAGGCCTGGCTGGGTGATAGCTGTGCCTTGCTGGCTGCCAGATTCCTTTGCTCTGTGCAGTGGCGGCCTACTTGTGTGTGTGTGAGTGTGTATGTGTGACAGTGCTAGTAGGGAATACCCAGCATGCCACTTGAGCTAAGACTGACGCACAGCGGGGTAAACAGCAGCTGATACCCACCCCCTGCCACCCACACCCTTTCCCGCACTTAAAAGAGGAGCCATGTTTGCCGAAAGCAGGGAAAGAGGAAACTGCCTGGAGTGGAACACTGGTTTCCCATCATGTTCAGTAACGGCACATCTCATGTTTGTGCATACTGAATCAAAGGAAACATGAGAACACAGCTGAGACTATAGGAAATAGAGGGAGCAGTGCTTAGACAGACAGACATGAGGATGACTGGCTTAGATCATGAACCGTGAACCTGGCCTATATTTGACTACAGCAAGTCAGCCAGCGAGTGTTTGAAGTGTCAAAGAAGATGCCAGTTGTCCCGACAGTATAAAAACTAAATATGACAGAAATGAGATGTGCAGCAGATGTGTTATTACTATTAGCAGGTATGTTAGAAGAAGAAAGTGCTAGTGTATGCATTTCAGAAGGACTAGGTTTGGTGATTCTAGTATTTTTGGCTTTCAGCCTTTTTAATGTAGCCTAGGCCTTATACACCCTGAAAATTCCTGACAACAACATTTCTCAAAGGACATGTTGAATGGATGCACATACTGTACTGGCAGTTGGTCCAACATCCGCAGGCTGAACTCATTAAAACTAGATCCAACTGTTTCCCCTGACTTTTGACAACATAAAGCAAAACAATGCTCTGAGGGCATCTACAAAATTAAAAAGGCTATACTGCTATACTACGTTCATGTCCTTGCTATGGACAGCTGCTCGCTTGGCTTTCAAAAGGTACAGCAACATACAGTATTAATAACAAATTTGTTAGGCCAAATCTACGTGATGAATGGAGTGAGTGAACCACAGGTTTAAGGTGGCAACTGGCAACCAAATGCCCACTGTTATACTGTGGTGGATTCCTGCCAAAGCTGTGGTCTATAAGCCAACATGGGCCACTCTCTGGCATTAGATACATCAGGTCTAATCTTAACACTAATCTTAACACGATCCCTCGGACACAAACAAAGGCCTCCAACAACATTAGGATGAAAACAAGGCATTAGTATGGCATGAGTGATGATGTGGCAAACTCATAGGATGCCCCCAGAGGCTTCTGTTGATAACCAAAGGGAGTGGATCGCCTAGGCAACATAAACTATGAAGTGGTAAGGTAGGCTTTGCCTGCTGATCCTGTCAGTTTGAGCTTTTAGACAACTTGTCTCTGTGTTTGATCATTGCCATGATGCCAGACTGTATGGCCTTGGCTTGACAACGGTAGAAAATTATAATACCAGGAGGTGGGTGAAAGGCTATGTAATAGCAGGTGTCTACAGGTAACTGCATATATATGTGAACAAACACACAACTATGGCAACATGGCCATTGACATTTTGAATCTTTGTTGAATTGGGAGTTTAGAACATGATAAAGCTACCATGCCTAAGGGAGATACTAGGTTTACAGTGGATTAAGTTAGTAATGAAAGTCAAATGATCACCCTCTCAAATGTTACTGCACTGTAGCATATGGTCTACGCAACAGGCCCAAGTTCCAGCATGTTTCTTTAAGAACATGATAAGTGAATCACCTTTCTTGTCCTGTTTTCAGCGTTAATCATAAAACAGCTACTTGTGATTTTGTTGACGAGGTGAGCTAAGAGCTCTCATATCTAAATGTTTGTCTCTCACTGGGAAAAATGACTGCAGTTCCACTAAACCACTAGTCAACCTTTAGTGCCTGTAGCACTATAATCATCATTCATTTTGCTACTAATAGCTTACCTTTTATAATAATAACAACTCTATACGCCCACATTGTTTTATTGCCTCTAGCACTACTGATCTAAAGGTTAACTGTACTAGGCCAACACTAGCTGAGAGCGCAGAGCTGTCCCATACCCTCTCGTTAACCTCACCTCCCTGTGTCCTGGTCTGTGCTGGTGGATCCGGAGCCCCACACATCCATCAGGCTGCCCCCGGAAGAGGTGGAGGAGGCCAGTGAGGGCCTCTTGTCCAGTAGGTGACTGGAGCCGCCGCTGCTCTTTGTCCGGAATAGTTTGCTCAGACGGATCTTTAGAGAGCCTTTCCTGGACTTCCCTCTGGTCGTCTTCTCGCCCCCTGCCGCCCCCTCTACTACTAAGGGTGAGGAAGCTCGCAACATCAACCCTAACTTCGGCGTGGTGGCCCTGCTTTGGGGCTGGGACTGGGAGGTTTGGCTGGGGGGGTCCTGTGAAGGCAAGGTGCCAGAGGCTTCCGCTGCCTGCTGCCCTGTGGTGTTAGAAGCCAGAGACAGGGACGACGATGTTAAGGCTGCAGCAGAGCCCAGCATATTCAAAGGGGAGGGACACACCTGGGGGTCACAGGCACAGGCCTCCCCGGCCAGCCTATGTACCTGCCTCATTAGCCCCGTGAGGGAAACGCTGGAGAAGGCCCCCTGCCCGTCCTGCCCAGTGTCCGTCTCGCCCTCCTGCCCGGGGACACCACCTTTAAACTCCTCCCCACCCATCCCCAGCTCCCCCACTACCTCGGAGCCCAGGCCCTCCAGCACCAGGAGGGCGTCACTGGTCTCCCTAGGGTCCTCTCCGGGGCCCATGCCCCCCGTTGCGGAAGCCAGGATGCTCTGACAGGAACAGCGAGGCATCTCTCCTCCCTCCAGCAGCATCTCAGAGGCCTGGCCCAGCTCCTCCAGCCTCCGGGCCAGGTTGAGCACAGTGTCGTCCAGGTGGTGGTAGTTTGTGTCCCCTGTTGAACAGGTCTTCTTGGTGTCTAGGATGCCAAAGCGGAGGGACTTGTCCAGGAGCGGAGGCCAGTCCATGGCGTCAGTAACCAGGCGGTGCCGGTGGCAGAGCCCAACTCCCTCTCCAGCCAGGTCACCGGCATCTGCGACCACCTTGGACAGCTTCATAATGGGGTGCCACTGAAGCCTCTGGTGTGGTACATCCATGTTGTTGTCACTGGTCATCGTGACACAGGCAGAACTGGCTTCCTGTTTCTCAGCCTCACTTACCTGGAACCCAGGAGGTTGTTCGAGCCCGCATTCCAAAATACCGTCGCTTGTCCTAAGGAGATTCTGAAACACCATGAGCTGAGCCCGCGAGCCTCTGCCCGCGCCATGAGGGAAATCGAAGCGCTGAGCCACGGCAAAGTCGGGTGGTTGAGGCGCATCAGACGCTGAGGGTCGAGTCAGCATCAAGCCGCTGTCAGGGGCTCCCGCCTGGCTCTCGACCTGTGAACTATAGTACGGGGAGGGATTGCTCGGAATCGCCGGGCCTGCTGTCGGGTTGTTCGGATCAAATTCAAACCCATTGTTGATATTGTTGCCATGATTACCCAAGACAGCTTTCCCGAATCCGGAAACCACTCCACCGCCCGACGTCAAATTCTCCTCGTCCAATCGGTCATATTCAGCCGCAGAAACCAAGCGCATCAAGACAAAATCAGGAGACATATCTTGCGCGTTATTCATTATTACTCCTCAATTCTGTACAAGAGGCGCCGCGTACCGTCTCTGTTCTTACATAACATTAAGAAAAATAAATAGCACGGTTGCTGACTTAAAACACATCATTCTACATACACGACAGCCATTTAAAGTTCCATATTCCTCGTGGGAAAAATCTGATAAATGTATGCGAATAAAAAACACATCTAAAACGTTCCGTCAGTACCGCTGACGCCGATTCCCTCTTCGTAGACAACATGGATGTAATGGGTGGCTCGCGCACAAGGGCTCGCGGGGCGGCTGCGCAGAGGCGACATCAATAATCTGCTTCTGGTAATAAAAGAGGCCCATACTCGAAGCGAGGGATAAGTGGGCCCAAAATGTCTTCTCCAGCAGGTGGCGGCATTTCTTCTTCACCAAGATACTTTTTTTTATGGAGGTCAGTGAGTATCGAATTTGGTCAACCATAAATGTAATGGCTTATTTGCTACGTGAGACTTATTTGTTCGAATATAAGTTTAGGCTGTTGCGAGCGTGCTGATATAAGTAGGACACATGACATCCCGGCAACTTTGACAAAAAACACTTTATATCGGAGTTGTGCCTGTCGTTCACACGCGTATCTGCCCTCTCATTGGCTAGAATGGTCCCACCTGATCTTGCCTCCTCTGCCTTCCATTTTTTAAGACATTTATTTGAATTGTTATAGCGGCATCTTGACTATCTGGTCAATATAATAGATAATCGGTGTCTATGCCCGTTGCTCTTCCCACGCCCTGAACGCTTTCTGAAGTAGAAGAGGCTCCCAAGTGGCGCAGTGGTCTAAGACACTGCATCTCAGTGCTTGGAGGCGTCACTATAGACAACCTGGTTCGTATCCAGACTATCACAACCGGCCATGATTGAGAGTCCAATTGTAAATAAAAATGTGTTTTTAACCGACTTGCCTAGTTAAGGGACCGTGTACAACGTCATCAGTTGCTGACAGTGTACTGTACTTCCATGTTTCTTTCCCATTTTTCTTAGGATTGGAAATTAGGTAATATCATACATCTGTGGTTTGGGTCAACTTCTAACATTAAAAAATAGCAATTACAAATTCTGCTCAGGTCAAAAGGTTACTTTGTCTATGGTCCCTGTTCAGAAGTAGTGCACTATATGGTGGTTAAGGTGCCATTTGGGACACTCAATTTTGGCTTACTGTCACTTGCAAACATGATCAACCAGTCATGATGATTTCTAGAGGGACAAGAGTAATTATGGTTGGCTGACTTTTTTTTCCTTTAAGAAAGATCCTTCTACACACACTCAAGGGAATAAGAGACAGCAGGCACAAGTGACCGCCATTTACAGAAGAATATTGAATGGAACGGTTACAACATTAAGTACAATATAGATTTTTATTAGTTTACTAGGTTGGAAATTAAAAAGCAGGTTGTCTCAATGTTCACAATTCTATATTCAAGTTGCAATGCTTAATATCATTTCAACACATGACATGGTGTAAATAGCCAAGCCCATGAGGACAATGTTACACAATCCAAAGTGGTGTGAGAACCAAATTCACTGCAAAAAATATCCAATCTCAACTCAAAAGGAAAACGCCTCATATCCAACGCTTATGCATTTGAGAACGTAAACAGTACAAAACAGTGAAGACAAGTTATATTGAACCCGATTGATTGTCAATATAGAAAGATACATTTTTGGAAGTTTCTGGGGGATCTCGACCAACCAAGTGTTGCCATGGAAACTTAAGTCATCACAGTGCATTACAAACCTTTGCAAGAAACAAAAGGAAGATAAAATAATACAGACCAAAGTACCAGAACTGCTTGGGGAATGTTTGATATCATTTTATTGTTTATTTTCATAGCAATGGAAAAATATAACCTTTTACAAACGTCTTCGATTCTCATTTTAACAGCTTGGTGAGTGACCCTTTTCCAACTAAGTGCAGCGAGAAACCAACAAATGGGAACCGAAACAAGACCAATTCACTATTTCATCATGTAGTTCAATTATATAATTATTTCTGAACTGCATGCTGTAGGCAAGTGTTTGCTTGTATTTTACCCTCTGCCGAGTAGTCTAAATTTGGCACTCATTTTCTGCTCCTTGCTCATCTTAACATTAAGAAGATGTCAAAGTGTTACATGTCAAATGTAGTGCTTTTGGGAGCGTTCCCTAGCCTTGATTGATCCTGGTGCACTAATATGCACTGATCCTGGTGCACTAATATGCACTGATCCTGATGCACTCAATGCTTAAACCCTCACCGATTCTTGTTAACAGGGCTGGCAAGAAAGGGTCTGTTTATCTAGAAGCCCACACTGAAGACAAAGAGAAACAACTGACGCCTTTAAAAGAAAAAAAGAAAAGGTGAACATTTGTCAGTGATTCTCTTGCAGGAAATAAAGGAAGAACACCTTCTTGCCAATTCAAGTGCTGCCAATAAGTAATCTACCGAGCCCCACCGCCCTCTCCCAAACAGTATCAGAAATATTTATTACTGAATTTGCATCAAGCTTTATTATTATTTATTTGAAATAAGCTGTGTGTGGGGGGGGGGGTAGAGACAGTGAATCCCCTCCCTCACGGACACATTCCGTCATCCTGGCTGGCCAGCTCTACCCCTGCAGCGCTGTGGGGGCTCCATGCAGGGGCAGGCTGGGGGATATCAGAGAGGCTAGAGATGGGAGACTAGGGTAGAGACTGCCCGCTCGTCCCCCTCGTTTCGTCTTCCTTCAACTCCAGCAGTGATCCTTTGGGCGCATTTCCGTCACCCCAAACATTTACATTTTTTCGGGTTCCGGTTCAGTTCACGTTTGCGTAAAATTGACCTTCTCCATTTTTGAAGTCCACAACCATATAGTGCTTGAAGGAACCAAAAAAAGACAAGGGGAAAAAGTAATGTCTTCCACAGATTGGTCAAAGAGCAAAATAGTTGAGCTCTTTCGTATAATGTTTTGTTTGTATTTTCCCTCGAAAGAAACCACATTTTGGCAGTTTTATTTTCTCTACTCTGGTGAGCCTGTTGTAGACTAATATTAGTTTTTTTCAGAAGAGTTCTAGAACTAGTCGGCTACAGCGATCCAAGTTTGTGTGTAGTCCTTATCGTCATGTCAGAATCAGTCCACAGGTGGCCGCGAAGAAGAAGAGGGTAGGGGCTAAGGAAGTGGTGGTGGGGGTTCAGGGGTGGGGGCACTGCTGGTCTGCCGGCGACTGCTGGAATTGTACTCAGAAGGTGGTGTGATGTCGATCCTCGCTCACTCTCGCTCTCACTCTTACATTCTCAGACACTCATCTCAGCGCACGCTTCACTTCTGCTTTAACTCGGACACGACGCAAAAGACAGAAGAAATTCCAGTGGGGCGTTTCCATTGTTGTCAATCTTATCCCCGACCAGCATGAAATCTGTAGAGCGGAAAAGAGGAAGAAAAAGCTTATTAGCTGAAGGAGCCAAAGTCCTGTGTTCACGTGCTCAATGCATGTAGCGTGATCTCTCATTTGGCTGCTACAGTGAAATTCTGGTGACTTTAAAGATATCAAAATTAGTCACCAAATGACACGCTTCATACATGCTCTTTCATGAAATCAATAAATGGTTACAATTTCACTCCATCTCCATAATAAAGTAAAATCAACAAGACTAGCATTTCATGCATAAGTATCTCCGAAAGCAACGTTCACTTTCAAACTATACATTGTTTTGTTTTTTAACCCTGGCTATTCTCTTGCGTGGTGCCCTAAGGGTGCTGTAGAGGTGACAGTCGGTAGGTCAGTAACTCACCAGGCCTGGCTCTTGAGCTTGCGCAGCTCCTTGGTGGCCCACGTGGCCAGCGTCTTGGTCTTGGTGGTCTTGGACCTCCGGCCCTCTGTCAGCAGGTCGTTGATGAGGGGCCGCAGCTCCACCAGCTTCATCACGTCCTTCCCAAAGGCCGTGCACAGGTCTCTGAGGAGAGGAAAGTGGGAGAGTTGGACCACATTTTACATCACAGGGGAGGAAAAGGGTTAACTAAGCATGTCACAGGAACAACACCATTTACATACTGTACAGAGAAAACTGTTTACCATTGACCAAGTCTCTGGAAACAACTCTGATTTAGAGGCATTATGCCTCAAACAACTCCTTTTAAAGTCTCTTACTGTGTCTGAAGGCCTCAGATAAATCCTATTAAACATCAGGGGTTTGACTACAAGATTTCACAGACCAAACATGTTTCTCATGCCTGGAGATCCCCTGCCCTCCTCCATTTATCTTAGCTCATGCTGCCCATACTGCGTCATACAAAAAGCATCTTCAGTGTTATTTTTATCCACAAAGCAAGCATCACGACCACGCCGGGATAATCCTAGTTGCCTTACCCTATGAGTCCGGCGGCGTTGGCCACCACGCCGTCTGAGTGGTCCTCGTCTTCAGCGATGTGATGGATGAAAGACAGGATGAATTCCACTCTGGGCTGCACCAGCGTCACGTCAGCTACAGGTAGGACAGAACGATACAATGAAGACAACGTTAAGCACAATCATGAGAATTAAGCCAGAGGTGACAGACACGCCCAATATTCACTCCAAGTTGACATAATTCTGGTGAAGGGGTGATTAATGATACTTGTTAGGAAATGTGGCACACTCCAATGTCCGAAAATCGGCAAATGCCACAATGTGCAAGTGTGGGGTCCAGCAAAGTCCAGTGTAGATAATGGCAGCCCTGCTACCTCATGAACACTGGGTGAAATAGACCCTGCTTTACTCTGTGACGACCTAAAATCCCAACTGTCACAGCTCAGAGCAGGGAGAGGAACAGGCGTCAGTAGAAAGAATCCTCGGTATCTACTGTAAAAACACTAGCGCAAGAAAATCCTACAATTGGCATCTCAAGACAATTAAAGACAATCAATACCAGTCAGCAATACATCAAAATAAAAGATCCGCAAAAATCTGTAGATTAGTTATGATGCTGGTAGCTAGGGGACTCACGGTGCACATTCTCCTGGTCTCCCTTCAGGCCCTGGATGATGCCAGTGTAGGCCTCCAGACAGCCCTCCCGCAGCTCGTTCAGATAGTCCACCATGTCATAGTCTGTCTGCCAAGAGGAAGGAACCAACACACAGCAGATTAGAGGCACGGAGGACAGACTGCATCGAGCGCAACTGTCATTAGAGGAATACAAAGGGCTTCATAAGAGTAACTGGTCAAACAATAATTTTGCTAGATTTAACCATTGTTATCTATTGACCACTATATCACTAACAAAGTCTGGAAGAGGCAAGCTTAACAAGGATCAACGAAAAAGCTCAGGGAAGAAACTTGTGGGGTCCAGCAAAGTCCAGTGAAGATAATGGCAGCCCTGCTACCTCATGAACACTGGGTGAAATAGACCCTGCTTTACTCTGTGACGACCTAAAATCCCAACTGCCACAGCTCAGAGCAGCAGGAGGAACAGGCGTCAGGGTCAAACAAAACAAGGGGATGCCAATGTGGTACAGTGTGTCCATCTGTTCTACCTTGTCAACTTGTGCCTGCGACGCCTGCTGCAGCGTGTCCAAGACGATCTCCAGGTACTTCTTGAACTCTCCTCCGATGGCCAAGGCGATGTCTCCGAAAGCTGACAGGATCTGGGGCTTCACCGACCGGTGCACATTCTCATTCTGCAGGGGCAACACGCGCGCCATTAGTACTGGTGACAAATTGCATTAGTATCCACAAGACTAACCCTAACCTATATGAACAAAGGCTTAGCTGGAATCATACCCCTTTTCTTTCTGAAAAAGCACAGTTTTGGTGTCTACAGTCAGCTTGACATGAAGGCATCTACATGCGCCTACAATGTAGCCGATCAATAAAACGGAGGCTGTAAATCTGAAAGACTCAAATGTATGGTCCTGCACATTCCAGTATTGATAACGGTAGCCTTGGCATTAACGACAGATGGCAGAAAGTAAAGTGACTCACCCCAAGGTTCTCCAGCAGGAGCTGCATGATCTCGTCGCAGTAAGGCAGGATGTTGGACATGAGAGCTCGGCACAGGTCACACACTAGGCCCACCGCAGCCAGACACACCTGACAAGGGCGGGAGTGAGTGGTGTAGCTAGGTGAAAGAATTGTGTCGACTCTTACGTCAAGCATTACTAGCTAATAAATCAGCACATTTCAAGTGTGGGGTCCCGCAAAGTCCGGTGTAGATAATGGCAGCCATGCTACCTCATGAACACTGGGTGAAATAGACCCTGCTTTACTCTGTGACGACCTAAAATCCCAACTGCCACAGCTCAGAGCAGGGAGAGGAACAGGCGTCAGTTTTTTGTTTTGGACTTTAAGAGATTAATAGAATATAATCCTAGAACCTACTTGATATTCTGCGTAATTCTTCAGTCCAATCCCCAGGAAGGGTTTAAAGGCATCCATGTATTTCTGAAAGTCAGCGCCCAACACTGAGGAAGAAAGACAGAAGACGTTACAGAACATTCAGTACGTTTACATGCACACAATAATACGCCTATTGTGAATAGTTAGATCAATAGAAGAGTTTGATTTAAACGTTTACATGCTTTGCAAGAATAATGATTTCCCTAATAAATAGTGTTTACATGGACATATCTGAAATCAGTCTACCTGATGGCACTTTGACAAATGCAGAAAATCTTCATTCATAATAAATGTTCTTATCCATAGTGACCATGTTATTTTTGGGAAGCCTATCATTCAGAGTTAAGACATAGTTTGTATGTGAAAACTATTTTTAAGATTCATACTTTCAGTTTGTCCAAACTCACTTCACTCGGGCATAAGAGAGGCTTGAGTTGCTGGTGCTAGCACATGCTCAGATAAAATACACCACTGGAACACTGATTAAGCAGTTTATATATCCTACTCATTCAAAAGATATCTGGTTTTCTGAGCGGTTTTAATTTGCTTATGTTTACTTTGATTGTGACCTTACAGCAAATAAGATAAGCAGAGTAAGGCATTTACATGACTAATGCCATAATTAATTAGTGTGCATGTAAACATACTCAGTGAGGCTTGTGACACAACATGTAACACTCCATTTACATACTGTAAGGAGAAGCATGGAAATCAGTTTAACATTGACTAAGTGGCTAGAAAATGTCTCAAATCCTATTAATCAGGGTTTTCAGTACAACATTTTTAATCACAGACCAGATACGAGGTTTAACTGCAAAAATAATTCATCCTACTAAAATGGTTAGAGGGTGTGGGTAGAAAACACTAGTGTGTGTGTGTGTTTGTGTCAGACTGTTTTAAATGGCTCACCTTCCACCAAGGTTGAGACGGCCATGAGTGCGTCCTCCTGTACGCCCCCGGAGCCGGCGGTGTTCTGGAACATTCTGAGCAGAGAGGCCATCACCACGTCTGAGATCTGCAATGCGTCTTGGTGCTGCACCTTCCTCAGCACATTCTATAGAGAAGTGGAGTAAAGGGTTAACCTAACATAGCACAGGCTAACAAACGTTGTTTAGCTACTGTGAGGAGAAGCGGGAAAGAGGATGTAATGAGGCCAACGCCAACCCAGAGGTTGCTTCCTTGCTGGGTGGGCCTCTACGGTACCTTTCCTCATAAAGCACTCTCCTTTTCTAGTCTTTTAATGATCATGTCTGTGCAGGTCTCAGATTCTTCCTATTATTGTCATCAGGGTCTTCAGTACACAATTTCTCATCACAGAACAGACAGGTACTAAAATGTATATCACTTTTTTCGAAGGCTTTAAAAAAATACTCAATACTCAAGCCAAATATATTAATGGAACCCCATATGTATTCTTCTTCTACCTCTAGTTCGAGGAGGTTGAAATAGTTTGAGGGCCAAACTGAATGAAGTCAGCTCGTTTCACCTGCAGGGTGGCACAGAGTAGAGACTGGAGGTCGTTGAACTGAATTCTGTCCGACGTGCTCTGGATATGAGACTGAGAGAAAGAGAGAGAAAGAGAGAGAAAGAGAGAGAAAGAGAACATGAAATCAACATTATATTCTTCAATGGGAGTTTATTCAATACAGAAAAGACTCCAAGCAACATGTCTAAAGTAGGTCTCAGATAAATCCTTAAGTAAACATCAGAGCTTTTCAGAGTAGTGAGTACGTGATTTGTCATCACAGACCAAAAAGGTTTCCTCCTTTTTTTGAGGCCACATGCCTCCCCCAAATCCATTTCTTGCTCCATCACTCTCTCTGTGTTGGGACCCACCTCCATCTGCAGGACCTGCTGCAGGCGCTCCATGATGACCAGGGTGGTCTTCTGCACGGCTGGGTAGCAGTCCTTGGCGCTGTTCTTCACAATCTCCATCAGGGCCTCGTAGGCTGCGCTACGCAGGTTGTTCTGGTGACCATCCGGCCTTGAGGACACAGATGGAGAACATTGATTTCATTCACTTAATCATTACTATGCATCAGGAAAACATTATATTATTCATATTATACAGAAATGTGTACAGTACTTTGCAAAACGTTGGTGCATTCAAATTAAAACAAACTTGATATATCTAGGACGACGAGACTGGATAAAACAGACTCAGAGCCTTCAAAAGGGTATGTACAGCTAAGGGCTTCAAAGGATTTCCTGAGGAAGTAGATTTTAATGCCATTCTAAATCTACAAATACATTTTTGTCATTGAAGGTCTCAGATATTGTGGTAGGGGTTCTACATCACATGTTCAGCGTGGTGCATGATTTCTCATCACAGACCAGAGAGAGTTAGTCTAACTTTCAAGAACTCCTCCAGACAAATGTCTAGTTTGTTTGACAAGCCAAGTTGAGTTTTTTTAAACCTCCACAGTCCTGGACAACAGAAGGTGCCGTTCCATCCCCCTGTCCTGCATACCCAAATGTGGTAGTGTTTCTATGAGTTTCTGGACAGTCCTGCCTGCCCACCCGTCTGTGGTTTCTGGACAGTCCTGCCTGCCTACCCGTCTGTGGTTTCTGGACAGTCCTGCCTGCCTACCCGTCTGTGGTTTCTGGATAGTCCTGCCTGCCTACCCGTCTGTGGTTTCTGGACAATCCTGCCTGCCTACCCGTCTGTGGTTTCTGGACAATCCTGCCTACCGGTCTGTGGTTTCTAGGAGTTTCTGGACGATAAGCTCGAAGGAAGAGGAGAGGCAATACGTGGCAGGCTCCTCCTGGTCTTCCGCTGCATCTGTGGCTTCGTACGCAGCTTCCGCCAGACTGGAGAAGGCCTGAGGGGGGATGGAAAGGGAGAGATGGATGGAGAAGTTATCATGAGTGCATTTATATGGAAACATGAATGATCGAGTCGTCGTTTTAATTTCCTCAGTTAGCTTAAGGGCAAACATTTCTGGTCCTTAAAAAAAACAAACACGTAATGTCTTTAGCGGGTCTCAGATATTGTGGTAGGGGTTATCCATCACATGTTCAGCGTGGTGCATGATTTCTCATCACCGACCAGACAGGTATTTCTCTAAACTACAGATACAACATATTCCACTAGAGCGCGGTAGACAGATCTAAGGCATCAATTGTCGTAATTGAGGGAATGTCTTTGTACTGTGAAGTCTATCGACGCATGTGGCGATAAAATAATTATCTGTGGGATTAATAAAGTGCTACTGCTACACGTGTGGTGGAGGACCACAATGGAAATAAGCAGCTCAACTTGGGTTTTTAAAATGGTCAAATAGATCAAATCAAAAAGCATCTCTAGCTTCCGTCTCACCCAGCAGACGTTGGAAGCAACACGTGGCTCGGCCCCCAGGCCCTCGATCAGGCACTGCAGCAGAGGGGCCAGGTACACCTCGTTGATGGCCGCCTCTGGCAGCAGCTCACAGATCCTGCCCACCGTCCAGGCCGTGGTGTCCCTCACCACCACACTGGGGTCCTTCATCAGCTCAATAAGTGTGGGCATCGCCTGTGAGGGGAGGGGGGGGGGGGGAAAATACATGAAGTCTCCCCATTTAAGCACTGAGATTCTTTGAAAAGCACTATAGCAAAGTAATACATTATTACTGTTAATTATTAAGTACTGTTAACCAGCATTCAAGAGTAGAGAGAGAGGCATGGATGGCGAGAAAGACCGGTAATATAGACAAGTGGGAGTAGAGTTGCTGGGTGGGGGTTAGAATGACAGTCAAAGAAAAAAGTATTCAAAAAAATAGTGAAAATAAAACATAAAAAGTAAGTCTGAATGACACTGAGGGGCAGTGTTTTTATAGCTAATGCCAGTTTGCCTCAGGCTGATGCCGTGCAGGTAATTGTACACATGCATATACACACATTCAAATGAATATACACGGACACACATGTAAATAGTGCCATACATGCCCTCAAACATTCAATTGGCCTTGCTGTTATGATTTTTGTTTTCATTTGAGGGAGGGGTTCCATTTATTGACCTTGTGGGAGATCTGTCGACGTGCCCTTGAGCAGGGCGTTGACCCTGGTTGCTTCTGTGTGTCGCTCTGGATGTTGAGTCTGTTAGATGACTAATGTGATGTAGTTGATGAGCAGCTTCACTGCAAGTATATTGTATGTTTTAAATATTCAATAAAAATAATATATAACACTATTCAAGTGTAGCAAGAGGCATGGGCTGTAAGTAGAGGGAGGGCAGTGGACAATTTTACAACAGAGTCTGTCAAAGACTACAGAAACAAAAAGGGCTACAGGGGATTGCCACAGAGCTTCTACAGTGTAGGGCTGGGAATTGACAGAGACCTTACGCTACGACGATACTTGTGTCAATACGTTATGTATTACGATTCTCATAATTTTATATATTTTGCGATTCGATAGTGTGATTTTATTACGATTCGATTTTCCAAACATATTGTTCACCGTATTTCTGCTGCAGATGGTGAAAATAGAGCCATGACAAAACGAGTTAATCAGAAATAAAAAATAAGTGCTGAAAACCAAATTGGCTTCCTATTTTAAAAGATGAACAAGCTATGAAGGAAAAACACTACCGTTTTTGTGCCAGTACAGCCAACTAGCGCAAAACGAGACATCCAAAATAATATAACGATATGTTTTTCCAACTCACTAATACATAGTACGTCTAAATCTAACCTTACTGAACTTGTCAGTAAGTCTCATAAATCCTATTAAACATCAGGGTTTTGAGTACAAGATATTTAATCACAGACCAGATACAAGGTTCTACTGTCTTATTAGATTCACATATTTGTTTTACAACGGAAAGCGGAAACACAAGAGTATTTTACTGGACAACGTCATATAGTCCCTCCCTGTTTGTCAGGTTTTAGCTATGATTATGGACACTTGCACAAGCTTAAGGTTATAACCGGTTCACTCCAAGACAAGCACCCACTTCAGATAGCAGCTCAATAGGGCTTGGGGGTAAAGGATTGGGGCATAGTCAGTGTCCCAGTCAGCACCCTATTCCCTACATAGTGGATTACTTATGAGCCCTGGTAAAAAGTAGTGCATTAAATAGGGAGCCATTTGAGGCAGTCATACACACACAGCTATGAAGGAACAGTCCCGCCTACTTGTGAAAGGACATGTCTGCAAATACCAGATCACCCTTGCAACAACTTGGGGTACATGGTGGTTTATCTAAAGACTAATAAAAACGTATTTAAATGCCAACTTACAGATAGTTTCATTATTAGCCATAAGGGAGTTTTAGAGAGAAATTGATAGAAAAAAACTGCATTATCTGGTAGGCATGCAACACAAGGAAACTGAGAAATGCTTGCGGCCTAGACAAAAGATCTTCACAACATATACAGTAGAAGTTGGAAGTTTACATACACTTAGGTTGAAGTCATTAAAACTCATTTAACCACTCCACTTCTGATAGGCTAATTGACATCATTTGAGTTAATTGGAGGTGTACCTGTGGATGTATTTCAAGGCCTACCTTCAAAATCACTGCCTCTGCTCAACATCATGAGAAAATCAAAAGAAATCAGCCAAGACCTCAGAAAAACATGTGTAGACCTCCACAAGTCTAGTTCATCCTTGGGAGCAATTTCCAAACGCCTGAAGGTACTACGTTCATCTGTACAAACAATAGGACGCAAGTATAAACACCATGGGACCACGCAGCAGTCATACCGCTCAGGAAGGACACGCGTTCTGTACTTTGGTGCGAAAAGTGCAAATCAATCCCAGAACAGCAAAAGGATCTTGTGAAGATCCTGAAAGGCCGCTAAGCAAGTTAGAAGCCACTGCTCCAAAACCGCCATAAAAAAGCCAGACTACAGTTTGCAACTGCACATGGGAACAAAGATAGTACTTTTTGGTGGAAAAAGGGGGAGGCTTGCAAGCCGAAGAACACTATCCCAACGTGAAGAACGGGGGTGGCAGCATCATGTTGTGGGGGTGCTTTGCTGCAGTAGGGACTGGTGTACTTCACAAAATAGATGGCTATTGAAACATCACAAGACATCAGTCAGGAAGTTAAAGCTTGGTCGCAAATGGGTCTTCCAAACGGACCATGACCGCAAGCATACTTCCAAAGTTGTGGCAAAATGGCTTAAGGACAACAAAGTCAAGGTATTGTAGTGGCCATCACAAATCCCAGACATCAATCCTATAGAAAATTTGTGGGCAGAACTAAAAAAAGCATGTGCGAGCAAGGAGGCCTACAAACCTGACTCACTTACACCAGTTCTGTCAGGAGGAATGTGACAAAATTAACCCCACTTATTGTGGGAAGCTTGTGGAAGGCTACCCGAAACGCTTGACCCAAGTTAAACAATTTAAAGGCAATGCTACCAAATACTAATTGAGTGTATGTAAACTTCTGACCCACTGGGAATGTGATGAAAGAAATAAAAGCTGAAATAAATCACTCTATTCTGACATTTCACATTCTTAAAACAAAGTGGTGATCCTAACTGACCTAAGACAGGGAATTTTTACTAGGATTAAATGTCAGGAATGGTAAAAAACTGAGTTTAAATTAATTTGGCTAAGGTGTATGTAAACTTCCAACTTCAACTGTACATTTCTACGTGGCCACAAGCAATTCTCTTCCTTGCGCGCCACACCCAGACGGTACATTGTTAGTATGCGTGTTTGTCTATGCTGCAGTGAAACTCCACTGAAACTTCACCTTGGGAAATTGGTAGTATCGGTAAGTAGTTATCCTTATACAGCGGTAGCTGGTGTAGTTATCTGAAAGACAAGGGGTTTGAGCTGGTTGGGCTATGCCTTACAGATTTGCAGTTCATGAACGATTAGTTATTTTTGATCAACTTTACTGACTCGTTTTTTCTGTGTGACTGTCATTTGTCTTTCGTTTGACCTGCTAGTACTGACCGCAATGAGTCCTACCTACAGCGGGATTAATACACACTCCTCCAGCTCAGCGGCTCTAGAGATGTGCTCCGACCCACAACTGTCATATGCACGCAGGAAAACAGATCATGAGCATAGAGAGGCAAAATGTATGTTTATAACTGATATTTGATGGCATGGTGCAAGAACGCAATTAATTGATCATTGAATGTTAGGGACACAGCTTTGTAGGACCAAAACACAAAGAGCTCATCACCCTTACGGCAGACATTTAAGCAATGCATTCCGCAGAGTAGTTCTCAACAGTCTGGTTGCAGCCACAACTATACCTCATTTGAAATGTATCAACAAATCTTATTTGTATGCCTAGCAATCAACAAAATGTACATTGTTTAAAGCACAGAGAGGCTTGTAGAATCATGACTCGTTCGCCGGTAGGGGGTCCTGCGTGCTCTAGGCATCACGGACTCAAATGAACAAAAGGAGACGAACGATTCGTTCTTTTGACTGAACGAGTCAGAAAGATCTGAGTCAGTCAAAAGAGCCAAACTTCCCATCACTACTATGCCTAAGATGACAAGACACATTTCCTAACAAATAGTCAAGTCTCCTCTTCTATCTGATGTTAGATTATAGGCGGCCTCTGGTTGAGATCATATTATGGTGGTGTTCAGTTTATGGTATGGCTTCATGTAAAAAAAAAAAAAGCATGAGCTGGCACGCACCCAGAGAATTATTTTGTGTAGAGCTGACTAACGACGAATAAACTAACATGCTGAGGCCCACAGTCCAGTTGGTAGTGGTAATGCACCATTTAATGTTAGTTACCTGGATGACAAGGGGTTTGAGCTGGTTGAGCTCGGGCCCCTCCAGGATGGAGCCGAAGGCCATGACTGAGGCGTCGCGGTAGCGCCAGTCGGGGTGCTTGATGTGCTCCTTGATGAAGGGCAGCACGTGGGGCACCACGTCGTCCTCGCAACACGTGGCCAGCAGCATCAGGCACACGCCCGCCGCCTTGCACGGGTTCCAGTCGTCATCGTCGTCATTCTCGTCCTGAGGAGAAAGCGAGAGGTGAATGAGAGGAGACCCATTTACATGAAACAGTATGACATTGAGAAAGGAGGGATTAACCAATGTCAGGGGGTGGAGGGAAGGAGAAGTATGAAAGGTTTGAATACAGCACAAAGAGAGGCGAGACATGCATTTACATAAAAATGTATGTCGGGAGAGATGACCTGATTGTACACAAGAGGGGAAGGAGACCCAGAGTAAATAGAATACATTTACATGAACAGGTACCTATAGCATATCAACAACGACATTGTGTACAAAAGGACACAAAATAACAGATAAACACACAAAGGACACAAATTCAGCTAGACAAGTACTGTGTCTTATTAAAGCTCCTAATAGATAGACTGGGATGGCATGTACAGAAACCCTCACACCTCCCTGATAGACTTCACTTGGTACACTTGTACTAATTATAGAATGTGGGGTGGCAGTAGCACACCCTCTTCCTGGGGGACTATCAACTATTTTGTATTTGTGGTATTAGGCACAATGGATGGGTGAGGAGGGAGCCAACCCCCACCCTAATTCTGACAGGTTACATGTCTGTGCAGGTGTCAGATATTGTGGTCGGGGTTATTCATCACATGTGCAGCATGATATATCAGGTTTTCCTAGGATGCAGAATCTTAATCAAAAGATTGAGGATTCTGCCAGCTAGAGGTATTAGAGCAGTGGTGTTGTACAGATTTGAATACCAGTATATGATTCACCCATATCCTTATCAATCCGTTTATGTCTTGCTCTACACAGGATCATTCTAGGTTATAGAGGTATTATTACAGAAGTTTTAGTGTCTAAAACAATTCCCCTGTCTGGTTTACCCTGTCCCGTTAAGGTTTCAACACCCTGTGTCTGGCATTTTTCACATGCTTCACACTACATTAATCCAAATCTGTTTGGTCAATTTCTCCCTCTGCCAACCTCAGTAACATTGTTTTGTGTGTGAAGTGTTCTACTGTAAGCAGGCAAGGAATCTTACCTTGTTAAATATGATAACTGTAGACTGAAATGTGGTGTGTACAGAGGTTCATTTGAATTATGTGTGAGTATCAAAGCTGTGCCCTAATGTGTACTGTGATAATGGAGGTGTAAAATGTCCGCTGCGGGCTCTTCTCCCACGTACCTGCTTGGTGAGTGTCTGGGTGAGGATGGGGACCAGGTATTGCAAGGCTCCTTTGGCGTAGAACTTGCTGGTGTGCTCCGGGGGCCGGCCCTGCTCCGACGCCTGGGGAGAGAGATGTACCAAACTTAAGAGGAATACTTGCCTTTATGCTGTTGTGCACCTCTTCATTGTATGCAGTGTGCTTTAAAAAAAAAACCCGCTTGAGGTAAGGGTGTCAGCTTAATGGCTGAATAGGTACGTGCAGGTATCAGGATTGTGGTAGGGGTTATCCATCAGACGTTCAGCGTGGTGCATGATTTCTCATCACAGAACTGACAGGTGAACTACATCATCACTCAGCAGCATGGATCACTGGGACCCTTTCTGGTGTTATAATACATAAAACGTAACATTAACATTTGGGGGCTGGGGTGTTGCTTTATGTTTAGTTTATAGAGTTGAAACACGTTTGAAAGTGTTTGTTTGGGGACGGGTGGGGGGTACTCACCTCAGTCGCTTCAATTGCCAAGTCCATCTCCTCGTCGCACACGTTCGACCAGAACTCGATTCCTTGTAAGGCAACTTCATCAATGTCACTTTTCATGGCTTCTATTGTGATCTGTTTAGGGTAGGGGAGGGAGAGGACAGAGACCAAAGGAAGGGGTCAGGACGTTCATTTTAAAGGAGTGTACTTGATACGGACCACTGGCGTTCGTGTCCGTGCAGGTCTCAGATATTGTGGTAGGAGTTATACAACAGGCTTTTCAGCGTTGCTCATGATTTCTCATAACAGACCAGACAAGTGGTAAACAAGCAACGCTACAATATCAGTAATTGATAAGGTCACTCAATACTCTTCTTTTTGGTGTTCTCTGCATTTAAGTATTTCAGAAAGAAAATGCCTTTCAGCACCTAAGTTGAGGACCCCAGAGCAAGACCAAGTTGCTGCATGGGGGTGCTTACCGCAAACAGTGCTGGTCCCATGTACGTTTCCATGTACTGATAATACAAAGACATTATCTTCACCAAGTTCTGTAAGGCAGCCACTCGTACCTGTGGGCGACAGAAATTGCATTTCCCCATCACTGGTTAAGGATATGATTATTGGCTGAAAGCATGGAATATACAGTTAAAGTCGGAAGTTTACATACACCTTTAAAACTCAGTTTCACAATTCCTGACATTTAATCCTAGTAAAAATTCCCTGTCTTTGGTCAGTTAGGATCACCACTATTTTAAGAATGTGAAATGTCAGAATAATAATAGAGAATTATTTATTTCAGCTTTCTTTTTTCTTTTTTTCATCACTTTCCCAATGGGTCAGAAGTTCACACACTCAATTAGTATTTGGTAGCATTGTCTTTAAATTGTTTAACTTGGGTCAAATGTTTCAGGTAGCCTTCCACAAGCTTCCCACAATAAGTTGGGTGAATTTTGTCCCATTCCTCCTGACAGAACTGGTGTAAGTGAGTCAAGTTTATAGGCCTCCTTGCTCGCACACGCTTTTTCAGTTCTGCCCACAAATGTTCGATAGGATTGATGTCACCGCTTTGTGATGGCCACTCCAATACCTTGACTTTGTTGTTCTTGAGCCATTTCGCCAAAAACTTTGGAAGTATGCTTGGGGTCATGCTCCATTTGGAAGACCCATTTACGACCAAGCTTTAACTTCCTGACTGATGTCTTGAGATGTTTCAATATATCCACATAATTTTCCTTCCTCCTGAAGCCATCTATTTTGTGAAGTGCACCAGTCCCTTCTGCAGCAAAGCACCTCCACAACATGATGCTGCCACCCCTGTGCTTCATGGTTGGGATGGTGTTCTTCGGCTTGCAAGCCTCCCCTTTTTTTCCTCCAAAAATAACAATGGTCATTATGGCCAAACAGTTCTATTTTTGTTTCATCAGACCAGAGGACATTTCTCCAAAAAGTACGATCTTTGTCCCCATATGCAGTTTTTTAATGGCGGTTTTGGAGCAGTGGCTTCATCCTTGCTGAGCGGCCTTTCAGGTTATGTCGATATAGGACTTGTTTTACTGTGTATCTAGATACTTTTGTACCCGTTTCCTCCAGCATCTTCACAAGGTCCTTTGCTGTCATTCTGGGATTGATTTGCACTTTTCGCACCAAAGTACATTAATCTCTAGGAGACATAACGCGTCTCCTTCCTGAGCGGTATGACGGCTGCGTGGTCCCATGGTGTTTATACTTGGGTACTATTGTTTGTACAGACGAACGTGGTACCTTCAGGCGTTTGTAAATTGCTCCCAAGGATGAACCAGACCTGGATGTCTACACATTTTATATCAATTAGCCTATCAGAAGCTTCTAAAGCCATGCCATCATTTTCTGGAATTTTCCAGGCTGTTTAAAGGCACAGTCAACTTACTGTAAACTTCGGACCCACTGGAATTGTGATATAGTGAATTACAAGTGAAATATTCTGTCTGTAAACAACTGTTGGAAGAATTACTTGTGTCAAGCAAAGTCGATGTCCTAACTTTTGTTAACATGAAATCTGTGGCGTGGTTGAAAAATTAGTTTTAATGACTTCAACCTAAGTGAATGTAAATTTCCAACTTCAACTGTATGTGCCAAAAAAGGTTTAAATAGAAAAGAGAAACTCACGATACTCACTCTGGTGTCGGGGCACTGTGTGGCCTCGCAGACAACCTGCATTATAAAGTGTCTCTCCGTCTGGAAAACACACACCCATTCACTGTTATGATGGGTCCATAAATGCATTAAAAACCCAGCCTTGTGGGTAAATATTTGTGAAGGTCTCAGATATTGTGGTAGGAGTTATCCATCACATGTTCAGCGTGGTGCATGATTTCTCATCACAGACCAGACAGTTTAGTCTATTAACAAGCACAGATTTGTCCATTTAATCTTTCAATTTTTGGGGTCATAGCATGCGACAAAGGAGGAACTGAAAGACTAATATAGTGGGACTCAGACAGGGCGGGGCAGGAGACACAAACACACCTCTTTGTCGAAGTTGGCTTTGGTGAACTCCAGTGAGTTGAGCAGCGCATTGGTGGCGGCCAGCTTGACGTTGTTGCTGGGCTCCTCCTTCCTCATGCCCTGGATGATGGCTGTCAGGATCTGGTTGGCGTTGTCCTGCAGCTGCTCAGGGTCCTACAGGGGAGGGGAGAAGACAGTTGTTCATGGAAGTTATGTCTATTCAGCAGTGAAACATGCATCGGCAAACAGACTAATTTAGTCTAGGTACGATTTTGAAATCTTGTCTTGAACAATTGAGGACACAATGTCACAATTTTCATATTACAGTAGTTAGATAAAAAAAAAGTTTTCGGGGTTGATGTTATAACCACTGTGTTCCTCATGTGCGCAAGTGTGTGTCAGTAGCACTCACAATGTCCTGGCAGATGTATCCGATGGCCTCCAGGGTGGATTCCTTCATGTGCTCTGTGCTGCTGGGGTCCGTCACATTGGCCACCAGCTGGGGAATGAGCTCGGGCCACTGGGTGACTGGGATCTCTGCACAGGCGATGCCGGCCACACACTGGGAGGCCGAGCTGGGCCGGTACGTCTCCGTGCCCAGGGTCTGCAGAACCTGGAGGGGAGTGAAAGGAAGGGGGGGGGGGGGGGTCAGAGGTGAATCAACTGGTGCATTTGGCTGGGTGAGTCAGAGTGAGCTGGAGGACATTCGTTCTTATAGGAGCCAAGGGCTTAAGTCAAATAAGTCATTTGGCTGGGTAGGTTTCTTGAGGTTAAATTAAAGTAATAAACTTCAGCCCCTGGCTGCTCTTTCCCCCAGGGGCTATTTAAATGAAATTATAGTCACTGTGTAACCCACAGTGTCCCTTAACAAAATCGTAAGAGGCTTTAATATACATCAACCCAAAAAGAGGTGGAGGGAGGAGCCGAGAGACCATATATTAAAAGGTGGAGGGGGGAGCCCATATATAAAAAGGTGGAGGGGGGAGCCCATATATTAAAGGTGGAGGGGGGAGCCCATATATTAAAGGTGGAGGGGGGAGCCCATATATTAAAGGTGGAGGGGGGAGCCCATATATTAAAGGTGGAGGGGGGAGCCCATATATTAAAGGTGGAGGGGGGAGCCCATATATTAAAGGTGGAGGGGGGAGCCCATATATAAAAGGTGGAGGGGGGAGCCCATATATTAAAGGTGGAAGGGGGAGCCCATATATTAAAGGTGGAGGGGGGAGCCCATATATTAAAGGTGGAGGGGGGAGCCCATATATTAAAGGTGGAGGGGGGAGCCCATATATTAAAGGTGGAGGGGGGAGCCCATATATTAAAGGTGGAGGGGGGAGCCCATATATTAAAGGTGGAGGGGGGAGCCCATATATTAAAGGTGGAGGGGGGAGCCCATATATTAAAGGTGGAGGGGGGAGCCCATATATTAAAGGTGGAGGGGGGAGCCCATATATAAAAGGTGGAGGGGGGAGCCCATATATTAAAGGTGGAGGGAGGAGCCGAGAGACCATATATTAAAGGTGGAGGGAGGAGCCGAGAGACCATATATTAAAGGTGGAGGGAGGAGCCGAGAGACCATATATTAAAGGTGGAGGGAGGAGCCGAGAGACCATATATTAAAGGTGGAGGGGGGAGCCCATATATAAAAGGTGGAGGGAGGAGCCGAGAGACCATATATTAAAGGTGGAGGGAGGAGCCCATATATAAAAGGTGGAGGGAGGAGCCGAGAGACCATATATTAAAGGTGGAGGGAGGAGCCGAGAGACCATATATTAAAGGTGGAGGGAGGAGCCGAGAGACCATATATAAAAGGTGGAGGGGGAGCCCATATATAAAAGGTGAGGGGGAGCCCATATATAAAAGGTGGAGGGGTGAGCTGGGAGACCATATATAAAAGGTGGAGGGGGAGCTGGGAGCCCATATATAAAAGGTGGAGGGGTGAGCTGGGAGATCATATATAAAAAGGTGGAGGGGTGAGCTGGGAGATCATATATAAAAAGGTGGAGGGGGAGCCCATATATAAAAGGTGGAGGGGGAGCTGGGAGCCCATATATAAAAAGGTGGAGGGGGAGCTGGGAGCCCATATATAAAAAGGTGGAGGGGGGAGCTGGGAGCCCATATATAAAAGGTGGAGGGGTGAGCTGGGAGATCATATATAAAAAGGTGGAGGGGGAGCTGGGAGCCCATATATAAAAAGGTGGAGGGGGAGCTGGGAGCCCATATATAAAAAGGTGGAGGGGGGAGCTGGGAGCCCATATATAAAAGGTGGAGGGGTGAGCTGGGAGATCATATATAAGAAGGTGGAGGGGTGAGCTGGGAGATCATATATAAAAAGGTGGAGGGGGAGCTGGGAGACCATATATAAAAAGGTGGAGGGGGAGCTGGGAGCCCATATATAAAAAGGTGGAGGGGTGAGCTGGGAGACCATATATAAAAGGTGGAGGGGTGAGCAGGGAGATCATATATAAAAAGGTGGAGGGGTGAGCTGGGAGATCATATATAAAAAGGTGGAGGGGTGAGCTGGGAGACCATATATAAAAAGGTGGAGGGGGGAGCTGGGAGACCATATATAAAAAGGTGGAGGGGGAGCTGGGAGACCATATATAAAAAGGTGGAGGGGTGAGCTGGGAGATCATATATAAAAAGGTGGAGGGGGAGCCCATATATAAAAAGGTGGAGGGGGAGCTGGGAGCCCATATATAAAAAGGTGGAGGGGGGAGCTGGGAGCCCATATATAAAAGGTGGAGGGGTGAGCTGGGAGATCATATATAAGAAGGTGGAGGGGTGAGCTGGGAGATCATATATAAAAAGGTGGAGGGGGAGCTGGGAGACCATATATAAAAAGGTGGAGGGGGAGCTGGGAGCCCATATATAAAAAGGTGGAGGGGTGAGCTGGGAGACCATATATAAAAGGTGGAGGGGTGAGCAGGGAGATCATATATAAAAAGGTGGAGGGGTGAGCTGGGAGATCATATATAAAAAGGTGGAGGGGTGAGCTGGGAGACCATATATAAAAAGGTGGAGGGGGGAGCTGGGAGACCATATATAAAAAGGTGGAGGGGGGAGCTGGGAGACCATATATAAAAGTCTACCAAAGGTAGAACGTATAAATAAATCTGCGTTAAGTGGAAAAGGAGTTTCTCCTTACAAAGTTCTTGATCTCCCGGCGGGCGTTGGCGTCGATGGCCAGCCATCTCTGCTGGTACCTTGTCTTCACGTCCGGGTCCTTGGAGGTGAGCGAGTTCTTCACCTGCAGCCCTGCGGCCACGCGAGCAACCTGGGTGTTGCCAGGGTTGGCGAGCACCTTGGAGAGCTCCACCAGGAACGTGGGCTGGAGAAAGACAGGGAGAGTTTGATTTTTTTTTTGTTGCAAATCTGGCCATAAGATGGTAGTGGCTGAGAAAAACACATAAGAAAAAAAAAAATTGTAATCGCCACAGTCTTTCAGTCCCCAGCATGAGTTAACATTTCACTGCAGTGACAGCAGGTTTGTATGGTATAGCAAAACAATTACGACAAATTCCGTTCATGCTAGTCAGTGAGTGGCAGCAGGGAGCTCCACAAATCTATTTAGATCGATATGTGGTTGCTTTAATCAGATCTGTAATGCGTTTGTGTAACCAAAACAACAAACTGCTAAATTTATACAAGTCCTGGTGAGTTGTTTAGGTCTAGGTTATAGTGGGGCCTATGAGGCATCAAGTGTCTAGCTTTGTGTCACCATCTAGGCTTTCTGGAGATTCAAAATATGTACAAATTCTTAGATGAGGTAATCTCTATGTCCCTTTAGCAGATGGATTAAAAGACAGATTGGGTTTAATCATAATGCAGTCTTCAATGATAATGTAGGACAGAGGAGGGCAGCACAAAAGAAGGCCATTAAGCAACACTCGTACCATAGCATTTTCTGTCTACTGATTTGGGTAAAATCATGACTCCCTTAATAGTTTTTGACCTGCCTAGCTAATTATGTGGGTAACAGTAACAGAGCGGTTAAGACTGTTGGGCCACTAACGAACGTTCGCTGGTTCAAATCCCTAAGCATACTAGGCAAAAAAAAATGTGAATGTGCAATTGAACAAGGCACGTAACCTTATTGGCTCCTAAGTGTCTGGTAAATATTGTATTCCTTTGACTTGAAAAAAGCTACATAAGGTTGTGTGGTCAAAGAAATGGGAGATTGCATAACACATGTGTAGCTTTTGAGTACACTGGAGAATGTACAACATCTAAACTGTATGTAAAACATGGATGGACAATATAGAGTGAGCAGGAGAAAGGGTAAATGTCAGATGTAAGTAGCCACTTTCAGTTCAAATGAGTCTTGCACACGCTAGCATTTTCTGTGGGGATCTGACATTGCCCAAATAGTACATCCAAACAATATCATAACATAAATGTTCTCAAAACGGCCGAGTGCATACACACAAGCTGACTCATACTTCAAAGCTAAATAGCTATGCAAAAATTTAGCACAGTGACAGACGCCTTGATCACGCCTTACTTCCTCTTCTCTGGCCAGCTACCTACACCCTCTTTCGCTTTCTACTCTTGCTGACTAATAAATGCATATCAGAGAGCTTTCCGGTTACATATTAGGTACATGAATATCATACTGAATCAAATGCAGCTATAGGATTACAACGTATTAGCCACATGTGTCCGTATCAAAGCAGGGTAATCCGCCCCACTATCCATGAACTCGTTTGTCGATGCCTGGGTTATATTACTCAAGTGATATGCATCTGAATTAATTTAAACATCACTCAAAACGAGAATTTGTCGAAATGTAGTTTGTGTCAAGCGATCATGCCGAGTAGGCACTGGATACCGACATGGGTGTAGCTGGTGTGCTAGATAGCTAACGTGGGTTAATGCTAGGTCTCCATTCATTTGCGAAGGCGTGATGCTGCTGCCATAATGTTGAGTTGGAGGAAGGAAGGGCCCAGTAGAAAACGCCGGCAATTCAAAGCGCTCATGCCCTGTGTTTCTGGCGCCAGACCGCAATGTGACCGGAATAAATTATACATATGACTGATAAATGTGTAAACTATACAAACCAAATTTTCAATTGCCGCCTGTTCCAGAAACTTCTGTGCAGCCTCCAGTTCATTTCGATCTGAGGGGGAGAGGGGGAAAACGTTAGAGTTATACTATGTGAATAGCTAGTACACTTGCTAGTTAGCTACAAAATGAAGCAGCAAACTTCTGTTAGCACGCATCTACAATTCCTACTAGAACGATTAGTTAGCTAGGCTACCACGATTGCCTAGCTAACGTTATTAGCCACTTGGTACATTGCGCACCAGTGGTCACATTGACTGGTAAGGCGATAATCTATTTAGGGAATTGTGGGTGTACATTTCCTGATGAGAGATTAGTTCGTTAACTAGATAAATGAAATACCTAATTTATGAAGCGTTGCAGTAACTAACTAGTTAACTATATGACCCATGTCTTGCAACACGCTGGCTACCGCCGGGGATGCCATGTTCACTAGTGGCTAGCTACTAGATGATAACGACTAAGTTAGCCATCGAGCTAACCAACTCGTATCAAACTCTTTAGCTGACGTTTGCTTTACAAGCTACATCTCCACGGGCAATGCACAAGTGTTTACTTCACTAGGTAGTTAAAGTATACAACCTAATAAGGTTTACATAATCGAGTCCAGGCCTATTAATGTTTTTCACATGGGCACATCATGTACATAGTCATCTTTAAAGTTAGCGGGCAAGGCAGGGCCGACATAGTTGCACATGAATGGCTAGTTAGCTAAGTTAATATATAGGTAACTATAAACGTATCAAACCAGTAAAAACATCACATAAAAAATGACACGATGTGTGTGACAACTTTTAACGGATAATATATGTTGGCAACTGGCAGCTCTTTCAATGCCACCCAGACTGAACTATTAACAAAAGTTAGCATGTTAGCGAGCTCACCACAGAAGCCGCATCCGCGGAGTAGGCCGTAACATTAGCAGCCTAGTTAGCAAGGCATTTCCCTCCTCCCTTTTTCTGATTTACCTTTCACCCGTTATCAAATACAGATGTCAAGTTCCTGAGCCTAAACTCTTCACATAGCAAATGTTAAAGATAAGTATATGGAGCTGTATAATCACCTGGAGAGACAGTTTTTTCGAGGATTGTTATCAGCTCCATTCTGCCCCAACCACTCTTCACAGAAGTAGTCGCTAGCTAGCTAGTTAGTTACTTAGATTGCCGCGCACAACTCAACCCGGATTATATTTCTTCAGTGTTCAAACAATGTAACAGGACCGTGGATATATCAATGAAAGCCGGTGAGGAAAAACATACACGCCCGGTATTCCCCAGCCGATGAGTTAACTCTGGATATGCGCTATTTCCAAACGCGGAACCTGAAAAAAATATTTAAGCAGCAACGTTCATCCTGTGTTGTCGGGAGGGAAAGGGCCGCGCTTGACTCCCGCGGAAGGATATCACGCGCCGCTGCTATGGCAAAAAAAACACACAAAAAAAACTCCTCCCTATCTCCCGCGCGAGCGCGTTTTCATGTGCGCGCACCTTGTCTGTACCTTAACTGTATACATTTTTTACCAAAACTTGACGCTTGTTCAAACAGGTAAAGTATTAGCCAACTGTTGTATAATTGTTGTCTAAGTTGTTGTAACTTTGATGTCCTGTACTTCTCAAATAATCAACCATGAAAATACCGGACGTCTCAATCAATTCTGGAGTATACAAAATGTCTAGCTAGCCTAAGGTAATGACATTTGACCATCATTTAAATTAGTACGACTCATATAAGTAATCCCCCTATACTTAATGTACTGTCTATATATTTTAATTTCCAATTAATGTGATTAAATATGCCATGTAAAAGTGTCACCAGGACACCTAACTTGGAGATACACCTGCATAATAATAACAATAATAATAATATTTGGACAAAATAAATCGGCCCTTAGCCTGCCATGCAGGGCACTATTGATTTGGTCAGTGATACTTGGTTGAGCTGTCACAGCTGCCCTCCAGGGCTGGACAGTTTTGTGAACCTATTCACAAACTGACAGCAGCTACATTGAAAGTGGACTACAGTATGTGGAATATTTTTTTATTTAACTAGGCAAGTCAGTTAAGAACAAATTCTTATTTACAATGACAGCCTACCTACAGGGTCAGCCCCTGGAGCAAATTAGGGTTAAGTGCCTTGCTCAAGGACACAGACAGGTTTTTTTTTCACCCTGTCAGTTCAGATAAGAGTGAGCTATGTAGCCAACATCACTTAATGTAAAATCTGAGAAATCAGTAGAGGCCACACAGTGTAAAAAACACCCCACCGTCTTTATTTAGTTAGTCATTTTACAGTAGTCACTCGTAAGTAGCTGCCTTGAGTTTCTTTTTGTCTCTTTTCACATTGTTCTACTTTTCTTTCTCATTTTGATCAACACAATGGAAGAAACAATGAACAAATAAACAAGAGCAAAATAAAAAATTGATAAAATGCCCCTTATCAGAGAAAGCAGGAATTTTGGCAAGAGGTGATGGCGGTGATGATGACAATGTTGATCCAGTGTGTCTGTCTGGTGCAATACAGTTTGGTAAATACAAGACTGTAGAATCTAGGGGTCAAGTCTGAGTCAACTTGACTAGGCTGGGACGTTGGGATCAGGATTGGGGGTATTAGAAGATGACAGATGGGAGTCTGGAATACATTTCCTTATCGGACTAAATCGGGTCAATTCCGATACACCGCGACCCATTTATATTTTCTTATAATGTGGTTGTCAGTTTAACTTTTGATATCCTTTCACATGCTAGATTGTGCTCTGGTGAACATACTGGATGACGATGAGGAGTAACATCCCCACATTACTGATTGAAGTAAACAATACAACATTTAGTCTATGAAAAGTGAAAAATTGATTTGGATAAGTATGGTACAAGGCAATTTCCCACCATATTGGACATTTGCTTCGCTGTAAGCCTCAGCCCACCACAATTACAGTTGCTACATGGTAAGCTCAGCTCTGTAAGCAGCATAGCTTAGTGGCAAACAACATTTGACTTTGATCTATGATCTAAAGAGTCAGCCTGAGCTAACGTTGAAACATGCTGGACTATCCAGCTAAATGGTAACTAACATGGACAGCTAATTAGTTCTACGTTTGAATCAAGATTTGATTTGCCTGTGTCTTAATTTGACCTGTTTTAAAATCGATACCCTTTCAGGGTAATAAAACACACTATAGCTCAGGGTTCCCTCCTAAATTGTCTTCTGATCTATCAGTTAAGGCAATCTTGGTACCAATGCTTTGTACACAAGTCAATAAATTCACACAGGAACACTGGAAGCAATTTAGAATACACAACTGGGTAAGGATGAAATCACTGTCCAATCTGGGCATGTGACTTTTCAAACCAACCTTTTAGGGAAAGGGAGATACCTAGTCAGTTGTACAACTGAATGCACTGGTACAACTACTATTTGTTTAGTGGCTCAATCTTTACTTGGAAGGTCTCTAGCCCTACATGTATACCCGAAGCTGATTTTAGTTGTAATAATGGTATTGGGAATTGAAACAGAACCGAGGAGGATGGAATCACTGAAAGTCAAACAGAATAGTTGAAAGGATACAGAAACACATGATTCAAATGAGAATTACAGATTGAGGCTTAAAACCATCCGCCAACCCACCTAAAGTTGGATAGAACACAGCAGCAAGATCCACTGTGGCACTGAAGCACAAATACAGATCAACATGGCTCAGGAAGTGGAAAACCGCTATAGAAGGAAGAGAGACATACAGACAGACCGGGGAAACACTTGACCCAACCTGGTATGGTTGAGTCCAGCATTGAAGGACAAGTGCTGTCCAATCCAATGCTGAATGAACGGGCCCCGTCAGTCCAGGGCCCAGATTCACAAAACCTTCTTAAGAAGACATTTAACTACCTTTTTTTTTTTTACTAATAACTAATTAATTTATTGCGCTATTTCTTATGTTTCTCCTTAAGCAAAAAGTTAAGAAATGTGATTATTGAAAATAAAGTTATTGGAAATGATCTTAATTCCAAGACAGCTAAACCCTTGTCTTAAACTCAGGGCAGTGAGAGACATGTTCAATTCACTCAAACGTCATCTGAAAGTTTCAGTATTGATTATTTTAAAGGCAAGAACATGTTTTAGAACAGTAATCTCAGTAAGAAAAATGCTAACATGATTGCTATTGCTAGCTAGCTAGATAAAACTGCTGCCTAGCAACAAACATCTTAAGAAGATTTGTAAGAAGATATTTGAGAAGTTGGTAAGAAAATCATTCCAGCCTGTATCACAACCGGCCGTGATTGGGAGTCCCATATGGCGGCGCACAATTGGCACATCGTCGTCCGAGTTTAGCCGGTGTAAGAATCTGTTCTTAACTGACTTGCCTAGTTAAATAAAAAGGTTAAATAAAAAAAAAAAAAAAAAACAATTACATCTTAAGATATTGTTGAGGAATTGCACATACAAACTATCTTATTAAGTTTTTGCATAAGAAGTGTGTTTTGTGAATCTGGGCACTGGAAGCTTAAGAAAAAAAATAAGAAGTTCATAAGATAGTTCTTAAGTGCAATTCCTCAACAATATCTTAAGATTTCATGATTTTCTTAGGAACTTCTCAAATATCTTCTTACTACTCTTGTTAAGATGTTAGGCTAGGCAACCAATTTAGCTAGCAATGGCAATCATGTTAGCATATTTACTGAGATTATGGTTCTAAAACATGTTCTTGGGTTTAAAATAATCAATACAATGCTTAAGGAGAAACCTAAGAAATAGCGCAAGAACATTTCCAAGAACCTTTTTGAGGAATAGCAACTTTTCTCAACTTAAGTCTATAGTTAAGGAAAAAATGGTAGTTAAGAAGAACTGTCTTCTTAAGAAGGTTTTGTGAATCTGGGCCCAGATTAGTCCGATAGCTACTGTCTGAACTGGTCCAATGCAGCCCGATTCAGCTGAATACCGTTAACGCATGTCAAATACTGCTTGTGTTAATTCAATACAGCTCAAATCTGTCAATTTCCGCTCAACCAAATTCAATACAGCTTGGGCTCTGGTCTGAATGACCTCCTGTACATGCTGGTTTCAACCAATAGCATGCATTATTAATAATGATTGGGTGAGCAGGAAAAGGAACAACTGACTGTTGACATTGGCCTCAACTGTGGAATGGTTAAAAAAGTTGAGCCTGAATTATATACTGCACTGGATTTGTGATTAGAGTCAAAAGCCAGCATGCACAGGGGTACCATAATAGAGAAACAATTTGGGGAAATTCTGCTTTGCAAACCCACATCCTACAAGACCTTTAAGGTAATGACACTGCGAGGCAGGTTGGATGGGCTGGGATGTTCCTGGCTTTGGAAGTTAAGCAGCATGTGGACACAGAAGATTTCCTCTCACATCTGAGGCAGAAGTCAAACCAGGGTCAGCCTTTGTTTTAATCCTCCCTGCCACGTGGAGCAGCAAGCGCAGTGCAACGGACGGTCTCTCTTATCGACACCATTTACCAATTCATACTCAAAACATGTCAGTCATTCACTCCAAGTTCGTGCAGTCGTGTTCTAGACTGAAGCTGTCTGCACATCTACAAGATAATGTTACATCAGCCATGCATCGTGAAGCAGAGAAGAAAGGGACCATGGCGATTTACAAGTCTGGTATTGAACAGTACGGTAAGCATGGTTCATTACAGTTGGACACAGCAAGGTCCAGCTCTCTGCATAATGTACACACACAGCACAGACGCTGGACAGCACAAGCTGCAAAAGGGCCATGGCAGCAGAGAGACGGCGTAGCGGGAAAGAAGGGCGTAAAGAGGAGTGTGATGGGAAGGGCTGTCCATGGTACAGAGTAGGACAATCAGATTCACAAGGATGGACAGACCCCATAAGAATGGCACGTTGGGCGGGAAGAGAGAGGAAAAAAATGGCACATAAGGCTGGACATAAGGAAAAGAAGGGGGTGTGGTCGGGGCTAGGAGTTTTGGGCTCTAGTGGCTCTCGGCCATTGAACAGGATATGTAGGACCTTGAATGTCCTTACCCCCCAGAAAGATTGAGGGCAGCAGAGCTTAGTGGTGAAGGAGACGGACACTGATCATATCTCCATCTCGCTCCAATTGTCACATTAACACAGTTTACATCTCGCACACATACTTACAAAGACACACATACACACTAACACCAGCCCAGCATACGTCTGTACATTAAACGGCTTCCGATGGGGCGCAGCCTCTGTCATTGGCTACATTCTTCGTAGTCAGACGCCACGAAAGAGGAAATAGATTAGTTCGTCAGGAGCTTTTGATTATGGAGTGCAAATTATGCTAGTTCAAGACGGTGGCGCAGTGCCTTTACACATGTCGGCTGGATAATGTGTTCCATGGTTGGTGTGAGGGTAGAACGAGGGAGGGAAGGAGAGTGGGTAATTTACAGTAAACTACATTTATATACACACACACCCATTGTACAGATATTGAATATGTACATGCTAAAACATTTTCAAAGTTGTCCGTTCACAAACAAGTCCATCCAGAGAAATGTAGGCAAAGGTCTATGGTTCTCTCAATCTCTAATCTCCCCCCTTCTCTTTCATGGCTCCCACTCCATGTCCTTTTCCCTCAGTGGCTGGCTCACAGCCCACATTGCAGGGTCCCTCTCGTTCTCTTATCTCTCTGTAGTGTGGCGGTGGTTGATGTGGGGGTGGGGGAGGAGGAGGGCATCGCAGGCCCTTAGCTGTTCTTGAGCAGCACTCTATCGTCAGGGCAAGGGAAGGAGAGGAGCTGACAGGCATCGGGGGTGAGCAAGGTGCAGGAGCGCAGGTCAGCGCTCTGCAGTGAGGCACAGCGGCGTAACAGGGGCAGGCACTGCTCCGTTACCTTCACACAGCCTGCGGACAGGAGGAAACAACAGGAAGTTAAAAACCAACTGTCAAACCTACATAACCACAATGACTGCAACACTTCCATGAGTAGATATGGATTAAATATTTGAACAAGGAACCAGGTTGATATCGTTGGGAAATAGGAGAACAAGTATCTCTATGTTGCTTCTTGCTACTTTAGCATGATTAAACATCTCAGAGGGAAGAAGAGGTCAGTATCTGGATCAGATCCCTCAGTGGTCTGATAACCTGTAATACTTAAATACACAAAACAATTAAAACTGGGTACCTACCTTGGTGTATTTGGGGCTAGTGAGTCTACCGTGTAGTATTTACCTGCCAGGTTGAGGTGGGTGAGGCTGTCCTTCAGTGGAGACATGGGGGAGGTCAATGTGTGGATGGTCTGGTCTGTGATGTTGCCACACTGACTCAGGTCCAGCTTGGTCAAGTAGGGCAGGTAGCGCACCAACAGGCGTGACGTGACATCTGTCAAGTCCAGCCCGGCCAATCGCAGCTCTGTTACGTTCTGGAACCGCCCCCCTCTGCTCTCTCCATTAGCTTTTTGACAAAGAACAAAGCAAAACATTTTGCAGGACTTTTAAGAGTCACAGTCTGTGTATTTATCATGCTTATGCACTATGAAAAGGGACTGGTTGTTCTCTTGCAACAACATCCACTGGAGACAGGCATTTATTATTATGTTTTTTTATTTAACCTTTATTTAACTAGGCAAGTCAGTTAAGAACACATTTTTATGTGTGATATCAAGTCTATCCAATGAACACAACATGGCATCTTCCCTTCCATAGTCTAATGTAGGTTATGGATGCTTAATCAATCATGTGAGTGACTTGTCACTAACCTGTCCGAGTGTCAGCAGGGGGTGCCAGTAGCTCCCTCAGGTGCGAGTCCTTCATGTCTTCTACCCGGCTGAGGTCGAGCAGACGCAGGCAGGGACAAGCAGCCTGACACAGGGCCGACACAGAGGACCAGGGACAGCCCGACACATTCAGCTCCAGTAGACCTGGGAGAGAAAGAGGAAGGCCAGGAGTTAGCGTTATCCCAGAGGCAGACTAGCAATACGGCAATGAGGTGACGACAGCCCAACTACAATAGGACATGATCAGGCTATATTGATGGAAAAAATGTGGTAGGGAGGCAAAGGTGTTGAATGAAAGCAAGATACCTTGTAGACGGTTGATGAGCCACATGAGCTGCTTTTTCGAGATGTTGGTATAGCCCAGGTTAAGAGAGACTGGTTGCCTGCGGATTATACCACTCAGCATAGGAGGGGTGATGGAGCGCTGCCGGCTAAGGTCAATCTGAGTCCACAATCTCTTATCACAGCACCTGAGAGCAAGACAGAAAATAAAGACTGGAATGAGAACTAAAGAAAGAAAGTCTGGTCTACTGTACACCACAGAACATGAGCCACTGCAGTCAATTAATATCCTTTCAGGGATGGTTTCTACTGTTCTCAACATGTCTAGTTCAAACTAGTCCAAACAAGTTTGTGTTGAACCACCCCCTTCCAGCCCAACCGGATACTGACCCCATCTGAACCTTTTGTCTAGACTTACCACCGGCTCCATGTCCGACAGACCCTCATGCAGACGCACAGCTCCCTCTGGCTGAGGTGCTGGAAGACGCGGAGCCAGACGTCGCGAGGCATCACGTGGGAGGAGCCACTGTCCAGGGGCAGGCAGTGGGGCTCGGGGCAGGCGGGCGGTGGCCGCACCAGGTGTCGCTCCATCTGCACAGGCCGGGGAGGCGAGGGCACAGCAGGGGGGCTGCGTTTCATCATCTGCGAGCGTGGAGCCATCCGGGACGGCTGTGACCGGGGTGAGGCGGCGAGGGTGGACATGCCCCCTGAGGAATTGCTGCCTGGGCCCAGCAGGCCGCCCCCTCCTCCCCCATTGGATGTGGTAGTGGCAGTAGAAGCGGAAGAGTTGCTACTGTTCCTCGACGTTGGTTGAGACCCTGTTTGCTTGTTGGTACGGATCTTGTTGCCCTTGTTGCCCTTGCCAGTTCCGTGTCGGTGGTTGGCCACCAAGCCTCCGCCGCTGCTGCTGTTGTTGGCGTTCTCCTTCTCCTGAGTCTCCCGGTCCCTCACCCCCGCCCGTGTCCGCCCATTGCGCGTCTCAGAGCCGTTGCTGCGCTTACCGGAGAAGCCCTCGGAACCTGGCGAGGGGCCGTGGCCGGAGGAAGGTGGAGGCTGGGTGGAGGAGAGAGGGGAGGGTGGAGGCAATGTAGACTTCCGACTCCTCTCCCCGCTCTCCTCGTCATTCCCGTCCGTTGTGAGCCCCTTGCGGCCCCGTGGAAGTCCCTCCCCCCTACGACGGGGCTTGTCTCCCACAACCTGCTCCTCCACCGCCTCCTCCTCCTCCTTAACACTTCCCTCTGCCTCAGAGTCCTCACTGGCACTGAAGCCCAGCTCCGCCAGCCTCCTGTCCCTCTCCCTGTCCCGTTCCCGGTTGCGCTCCCTGGAACTGTTGCTATAAGTGACGGGTACGGGGGAGGAGGGTTCAGAGCCGCGGCGGCCATCTGAACCGGAAGGCGAATCAGAGTCGGACTCCGAGTCGGACTCGGAACTAGACGAGCTCGATGAGCTGGACTCGCGGACACGCTCACGGAAATGGCACATGCGCTTGAAGCGCTCCAATTTCTCGCGGTGGTGTGAGCGCTGGTCCTGGCTGGCCGTGGAGGTCGGGGACTGCGTGGAGTTGGGACCCCCTCCGGAACCCTGGCCGCCTCCGGTTGAGGAGTTGGGCCCACTGGACTCTGCAGTCTCTGACACGTTGGGCTTCTGTTTCTGTCATGGGATAACGTTAGTGAAGAGAGTGACAGAGGAGCATGAACCCTAACCTTTACCATTGAGTAATATAACTTCAACTCAACTAAGGGCTGGATTCAGTGCGTATCCTGGAAGATCCAAGTTATCGCTCGATTGAAATTTAATGGCAATGTTCCCGCATTCCGTGGAGACTGCATTCATGGTAAACACTGCAATGCCGGCTCAATTGGAAATTACCTTGATTTTTACAGGGATCTTTCAGCGATACGGATTGAATCCAGCTCTTAGTTACCATATACTTCATGTCAAAGCTTCTTAGTTTTTCAAAGATAAAACTTTATGTTCATATGAAGAATTACCTTTTTCAACCGTTTTTCATGGGCCCCTTTCATCTGCGAGATAAGGTCAGACAGAGACAAGAGTTGGTAAGCTGCATTCATAGCAACTGGTCACAACTAGTAGGCCTCTTAGCAACTATACACTGAGTATACAAAACATTAAGGACACTTGCTCCTCCTATGTCATAGACTGACCAGGTTAAAGCTATGATCCCTTACTGATGTCATCTTGTTAAATTCACTTCAAATCAGTGTAGATTAAAGGGAGGAGACAGGTTAAAGTATTTAAGTATTTTTAAGCCTTGAGACAATTGAGACATGGATTGTGTATGTGTGCCATTCAAAGGGTGAATGGACAAGACAAAATATTTAAGTGCCTTTGAACGGGGTACAGTACTAGGTGCCAGGCGCACCGGTTTGTATCAAGAACTGCAACGCTGCTCGGTTTTTCACACTAAACAGTTTTCCGTGTGTATAAAGAACGGTCCACCACCCAAAAGATATCCAGCCAACTTGACAACTGTGGGAAGCATTGGAGTCAACATGGGCCAGCATCCCTGTGGAAAGCTTTCTTCCACTTGTAGAGTCCATGCCCCGACAAATTGAGGCTGTTCTGAGGGCAAAAGGGGGGGTTGCAACTTAATATTAGGAAGGTGTTCCTAATGTTTGGTCTACTCAGTGTGCATACTAAATGTTTGCATACTGCAACACTTCACACAGATCTTCCTACCTTCTTCTTGGGGCCGCTGTCCTGGGGCAGCTCCTTCTCCTTCTTCCTCTTGTGACCGTCCTGCCGCCCCCCGTCCTCTAAAGAGGGGGGTTTCTTTTTGGTGGGCGGAGGATCGTCCGTCAGCTTCCATCGGCCCACCTCCCCGTTGTCCATCCGCCTCTTCCCTGAGCCATCACCACTGTCCTGATGTGTGGAGAAAGGGGAGGAGGATTTAAGAACAGGGGACCTTGACTGAGGGACATTACAGATAATTGTATGTATGGGGTACAGAGATTAGGTAGTCATTCAAAAAACATGTTAAACATTATTATTGTACACAGTCAGTCCATGCAAATTGTGACTTGTTAAGCAAATTTTTTACTGATGAACTTAGTGCATTCGGAAAGTATTCAGACCCCTTCCCTTTTTCCACATTTTGTTACATTACAGCCTTATTCTAAAATGTATTAAATGTTTTTCTCAATCTACACACATACCCCATAATGACAAATCGAAAACAGGTTTTTAGAAATTTATGTATTACATTTTAAAATAGAAATACCATATTTGCATAAGTATTCAGACCCTTCACTATAGACTCAAAATTGAGCTCAGATGCATTCAGTTTCCATTGATCATCCTTGAGATGTTTCTACAACTTAAATTCAATTGATTGGACATGATTTGGAAAGGCACACACCTGTCTATATAAAATGTCCCACAGTTGACAGTGCATGTCAGAGCAAAAACCAAGCCATGAGGTTGAAGAAATTGTCCGTAGAGCCCAGAGACAGGATTGTGTCGAGGCACAGATGTGGGGAAGGGACCAAAAAAATGGTCTTCAGCATTGAAGGTTCCCAAGAACATGGCATCCATCATACTTAAATGAAAGAAATGTGGAACCACCAAGACTCTTCCTAGAGTGGGCCGCCCGGCCAAACTGAGCAGGGGGGCGAAGGGCCTTGGTCAGGGAGGTGACCAAGAACCCGATGGTCACTTAGAACTACAGAGCTCCTCTGTGGAGATGGGAGAACCTTCCAGAAGGCCAACCATCTCTGCAGCACTCCACCAAATCAGGCCTTTATGGTAGAGTGGCCAGACAGAAGCCACTCCTCAGTAAAAGGCACATGACAGCCCGCTTAAGAGTTTGCCAAAAGGCACTTAAAAGGACTCTGACCATGAGAAACAAGATTCTGGTCTGATGAAACCAAGATTGAACTCTTTGGCCTGAATGCAGAGAGTCTCGTTTTATCCTTACAGTGAAGCATTGTGGTGGCAGAATCATGCTGTGGGGATGTTTTTCAGCAGCAGGGACAGGGAGACTAGTCAGGTTCGATACAAAGATGAACAGAGCAAACCTTGATGAAAACCTGCTCTAGAGTGCTCAGGACCTCAGACTAGGGCGAAGGTTCACCTTTCAACAGGATAACGACCCTAAGCACACAGACAAGATAACGCAGGAGTGGCTTCGGGACAAGTCTTGAACATCTCTGGAGAGACCTGAAAATAGCTGTGCAGCGACGCTCCCCATCCAACCTGACAGAGCTTGAGAGGATTTGCAGAGAAGAATGGGAGCAACTCCCCAAACACAGGAGTGCAAAGCTTGCAGCGTCATACCCATAAGACTTGAGGATGCAATCTCTGCCAAAGGTGCTTCAAAAAAGATATCTAAAAACATGTTTTTGCTTTGTCATTACTGGGTATTGTGTGTAGCTTGATGAAGGGAAAAAAATATTTAATACATTTTAGAATAAGGCTATAAAGAAACAAAATGTGGAAAACGTCAAGGGGTCTGAATACTTTCCGAATGCACTGTATATGTAATAGCGTACTATAGTATATGAAATGGGGATAGGGTCAATTATATTCACATTTAAGAGCTTATTTACACAATAAATCTGTAATGACTAATGTGTTCCATCCAATTCCAAATCGATCCTCCTACCTTATCAACCATTATTGATTAATCCATACATCACAGATATGTCAATTCTCACACATCAGAGCCTGACAGAGCAGTGTTCTCAGTCACAGTTCTCACCTTACTGGTCTTGCCTTCCTTGTGGCATTTTGGACACTCCCAACAATTCGGGATTTCATCGTTTATGATGCCTTCTGCTTTACCCATCTGTTGGTTGGAGAAATAAACAATGAAATACAATCAATAAATGTATGTAACCAATACTAGAAAAAGCAGACATTTGACTTAAGACAGTAGGAATGGAAGATAGTGTGTCTCTCCCTCACACACACACTACACTACTTCTCCAGCAATGACAGCCGGCCATACACATGGAGGGTCTGGCCCCACCTTGAGGCAGCTGGGGTGGATGATCTCGTTGCAGATGGTACACTCCATCAGAGAGAAGCTAAACTTTTCTTCTTCTGTGTCCACTGTGTCTTCCTTCCCCGCCTCCCCACACGAGAAGCACACTGCCGTGTGGGGCAACACAGGCTGTAAGGAAGAAAAGAAAAACATGACATGTTATATAACCATGTTAAATTATATATATATGTAAGGTTTGGAATGTAGGCTTGTATTTATTTAATATAAATCAAATATTGTATGTGCGTAACCAATATAATGTGTATATGTACATACATATTGTATCTGTGTCCGTTCAGGATAGGGGGCTAAGAGGTGGAGCTGTAACTATGTATTCATTCACTATGGTTGGTACATTTATTATGTATCCAAATTGAAGCTCAGAAATAAAAAATTGGACACCTGTTGCTCTTACGAAGACCTAGCAAATGCATTAATTTAGAGATATATATTTATTTTTTTTAAAGGGCAGAGTGCTTTTTCAGAAGCACAGATCACATTCTCCCAGCGATCAGTCTAGAAAACATAACTGATCAGAGCAAATAGCTACCCTCTAAAAAAACAAACAAAAAAAAACAACACCCAAGTAACAATGCTCAGTTTCCAAGGAAACACATCACATTTCCCACATCTAAGCTACCAGCCATCTATGTCATTTGAGGCATTCGCAAACCAATCGATAAAAAACAAACCCTGAATAATTTAAAGGCATTTGAATAAGCTTATCCATTTTCATTCAGGGGATGACTACTCGATTTCTCTGAAACAGCTTTGCTAAACCAGAGGGGCTGATTTGCAGAATGTAAGCAGCAGCAAACATGTTGTATGTCATACAGTGCCAGAAAGTATGCATTCCCCTTGACTTATTCCACATTTTGTTGTGTTACAGCCTGAATTCAAAATTGATCAAAGTGATTCTCTCACCCATGTACACACAATACCCCATAATGAAAAAGTGGAAGCATGTTTTTAGAAAATGTTGCTAATTTATTGATAATTAAATTCAGAAATCGAATTTACATAAGTATTCACACCCCTGAGTCAATAGAAGCAACTTGGGCGGTGATTACAGATTTGAGTCGTTTTGCGTCTCTATCAGCTTTGCACATCTGGATTTGGGGATTTTCTCTCATTCTTCCTTGCAGACTTTCTCAAGCTCTGTTAAATTAGATACTGATCGGCGGTGAACAGCAATCTTCATGTCTTTCCACAGATTTTCAAATGGGATTCAAGTCTGGGCTTTGGCTGGGCTACTCAAGGACCTTAACATTATTGTTCTGAAGCCATTACTGCATTGCTTTGGCTGTATGCTTGGGGTCATTGTCCTGTTGGAAAACTAATCTTCACACCAGTCTAAGGTGATTTGCAGTCTGAAGCAAGTTCTCATTAAGGATTTGCCTGTATTTGGTTCCACTCATTGTTCCCTATCCTTACCAGTCTCCCAATCCCTTCCGCTGAAAAGCATCCACATACCATGATGCTGCCACCACCATGCTTCACGGTAGGGATGGTGTTAGACAGGTGATGAGCGGTGCCTGGTTTTCTCCAGACATAGTGCATTTGCATTGGGGCCAAAGAGTAAACGGTTTGTCTCATCAGACCACAGAATATTTTGCCTTATGATCTGTGCCGTCATTTGCCTTTTTCTCAGGAGTGGCTTCCGTCTGGCCACTCTCCCATTAAGCCCAGATTGGTGAAGTGCTGTAGAGACACATTTATTTTCTTCATTTTATTTATTTAGCCAGGATAGTCCACTCAGTAACAATTGCCACTGTTTTCCAGAGTCCTGGGTTCCATAGAATCAATAAAAAAAATATATACACACAGCATACCCACTGGCATACATACGAAAGCACATTAAGACTGCTTTCCTTCTGGCAGGTTGTCCCATCTCAGCCAAGGAACTTTGTAGTTCTGTCAGAGTGGTCAATGGGTTCTTCATCACCTCCCTGACCAAGGTATTCTTACCTGGTTGCTCAGTTTGGCCGGACGGTCACCTCTAGGCAGAGTCTGGGTAGTTTTCCAGACCAATGCACTCTTGGAAACATTCAACGGTATAAAAATGGTTGTTTACCCTTCCCCAGATATATGCCTCATTATAATTATATCTCAGATCTACAGACAGTTCCTCGGACTTCATGGTATAGTTTCTGCTCTGACATGCACTGTCAACTGTGGGACCTTATATAGACAGGTGTTTTTATTTCTAAATCATGTCCAAACAATTGAATTGGCCACCGGTGGACTCCAATAAAGTTGTAGTGACATCAAAAATGATCAAAGGAAATTGAATACACTGGAGCTCAATTTGGAGTGTCAAAGGGGTGTGCAAATGTATGTAAATCAAGCGGTGAGTATTTTCTGAAGGCACTGTAACTGTAGTCATCAATGGGTTATGTCGATCAATTTTGTTTAATAAACAACATAAGAGTTTATATTCCAGTCTTAACAGTGGTTTCTGTTTAGATGGGATCTTAATGAGTGTGAGGGATATGCCAAAAGCTCTTGAAGCTCGTCCTTTCACGTTCGGGAAAGGACGCGAGTCACAACATGTTAGCAGTGTATGTGGAGACTCCCTTCTTCATGCGTTTATTGTTTGGCAGTGTGGAAGGTTTGTTCACCAGGAAAAACAACCTTAACTTCAGTCTTGCGTGGATAAATTACAATATTTGATACTGAGGTTAATTAGGCTATAGGTTAGGCAATGTGCTCTACAGTGCATTTGGAAAGTATTCAGACCCTTTTACCTTTCCCACATTTTGTTAGGTTACAGGCTTATTCTAAAATGGATTTAATTGTTTTTTTTCCCCCCTCATCAATCTACACAAAATACCCCATATTGACAAAGCAAAAACAGGTTTTTAGTAATGTACAAAAATAATACATTTAATACATTTTAGAATAAGGCTGTAACATAACAAAATGTGGAAAAAGTCAAGGGGCCTGAATACTTCCCAAATGCACTGTATGTACTGTGCATGTTCCAAAGGTTGGTGTCAGATCTTACAGCCTATCTAGAAAATGTAATTGGTTGTGCAATTTATACATTTACTAATGCATTCACTTGCAATAGAGCAGTTGCACTTTTCCAAGTAAGAGTACAATAATATTGGTAACGAGGTGTGTGTGTGTGGTGCAAACAGCAGAGTGTATGAAAATTCCAAAAATGTGTGTTAGGGTTGGGAATTGCCAGGGACCTCACAATATTTTATCCCGATACGACGTATCACGATTCTCACAATTCTATATGTACTGCAGAGCCATGAAAACAAGTTTTGATCAGTCATGGAAATAAACAATTGCTGAAAACTAATTGCCTGCCTATTTTTTTTTTAAAAGATGGAGAAAAAGCTATGAAGGAAAAATACTGGACTTTTGGTGTAGGTACAACAAACGAGCACAAAAATAATATTGCAATAACGATACGATAATCCTCAAAAATAATATCCTGATATGTAACTGTATCGATTTGTGCCCCCGATCCCTAGTGTGTGTGTGTGTGTGTGTGTGTGTGTGTGTGTGTGTGTGTGTTCTAACTTACCGCTGTGCACTGTCGGAGCAGACAGGACTGTTTCATCCTTCCGGGCCCACCAAACTTTTTCATGTCCTTGCAGAAGTGGCACTCGCCGCACTCGGTCCGCATGCAGGCCTGACAGCGCCGGCACCGCGTCCGCCGCCGGCGTGCCCCTCCCAGAGCCTTACTGCCTGACATCCCCTCTGCAGTCAACTGGGGAGAGGAGAGACAAACACAGGTCAATACAAATATACTATATGCCAGCAGCCAGACGTCCCCTCTGGAGAGAAAAAAAAGAGATACAGGTAAACATAAATGTATACAGTGCTTTCGGAAAGTATTCAGACCCCTTCACTTTTTGTTACATTACAGCCTTATTCTCAAATGGATTATTTATTTTTTAAATCTCAATCTACACACAATACCCAATAATGACAAAGCGAAAACAGGTTTCAAATTTAGCAAATGTATTAAAAAAATAAAAACAGAAAAAGTATTCAGACCCTTTGCTACGAGATGCGAAATTGAGCTTAGGTGTTTCCCTTGATCACCCTTCAGATGTTTCTACAAATTGATTGGAATCCACCTGTGGTAAATTCGATTAATTGGACATTTGGAAAGGCACACACCTGTCTATCTATATAAAAAGCTCCCACAGTTGGCAGTGCATATCAGAGCAAAAACCAAGCCATGAGGTCAAAAGGAATTGTCCGTAGAGCCCAGAGAAAGGATTGTGGAAGAAGCTTGGAACCACCAACACTCTTCCTAGAGCTGTTCACCCGGCCAAACTGAGCAATCAGGGGAGAAGGGCCTTGGTCAGGGAGGTGACCAAGAACCTGATGGTCACCCTGACAGAGCTCTAGAGTTCCTCTGTGGAGATGGGAGAACCTTCCAGAAGGACAACCATCTCTGCAGCACTTTACCAATCAGGCCTTTATGTAGCCAGACGGAAGCCACTCCTCAGTAAAAGGCATATGACAGCCCACTTGGAGTTTGTCAAAAGGCACCTAAAGGACTCTCAGACCATGATGAATGAAACTGATGAAACCAAGATTGAACTCACTGGCCTGAATGCCAAGTGTCACGTCTGGAGGAAACCTGGCACCATCCCTACGGCGAAGCATGGTGGTGGCAGCATGATGCTGGGGGGGATTTTCAGCGGCAGGAACTGTGAGACTAGTCAGGACAGAGGGAAAGATGAACAGAGCAAAGTACAGAGAGAGATCCTTGACGAAAACCTGCTCCAGTGTGCTCAGAACCTCAGACTGGGGTGAAGCACACAAACAAGTCTCCCGAAAGTCTCTGAATGTCCTTGAGTCCGAACTTGAATCCGATCAAACATCTGGGGAGACCTGAAAATAGCTGTCCAGCGACACTGCCCATCCAGCATGACAGAGCTTAAGAGGATCTGCAGAGAAAAATGGGAGAAACTCCCCAAATTCAGGTGTGCCAAGCTTGTAGCGTCATACCCAAGAAGACTTGAGGCTGCCAAAGGGGCTTCAACAAAGTACTGATTAAAGGGTCTGAATACTTACGTAAATGTAATATGTACATTTTTATTTTCTTATATTCTAAAACTAGTTTTTGCTTTGTCATTAGGGGTTTTGTGTGTAGATTAATTAGGGGGGGACAAATATTTAATCCTTTAGAATAAGGCTGTAATGTAACAAAATGTGGAAAAAGTGAAGGGGTCTGAATACTTTCCAAATGCACTGTACATAACAGATAGTCATATGCAGCTACAGCCTATACCATATGCACATACGGTCTGACAGTATTAATAGGTTAATACAAACTTTACATATACTACAGTCAACTGGAAAACGGGAGACAGTTTAACATCCGAACATCCCCTCTGCAGTATTTTATTAATTTTTTACTTAACTACGCAAGTCAGTTAAGAATACATTCTTATTTACAATGACGGACTACACCAGCCAAACTCGGACGACACTAGGCCAATTGTGCGCCAACCTAAGGGACTCCCAATCACGGCCGGTTGTGATAGTCTGGATTCGAACCAGGTTGTCTGTAGTGACGCCTCTAGCACTGAGATGCAGTGTCTTAGACCACTGCGCCACTTGGGAGCCCTGAAGAAAATTTGACAGGTTAGCACTGCAAATACAGATAAGCACCAAGATCTGGATATCCCCTCATGTCATATGGGAGGGAGGAAAACAGTTAATAAACTGGGGTGTGCTCCTAAGAGAGCAGGATAGATAAAGAGAAGGAAATAGCAGAGAAGGGACAAGAGCTTATTCAGTGAACATACTGAACACGCATGCCAGTATGAACGTAAAAGACGGGAGAGAAAGACTGACAGTGCAAACACTAGTGGGCAATAGGAGGCCAGTCTGTAGACTACTCCTCAAACAGACGCCATATGTTCTGACAGGCTATAGTGTATGCTCTATGCTCTTTACCTCCATGTTATCAAATACAACAGGGCACACACTGTAGGGAGTGTATGGAATCTCCGCATTCCAAGGCCTCAAATAAAAATAGGGTTGGTTTACTCTTAGCCCAAGCCCATGTAACAGGCCCCAAGCTAGTTGCATAACTTGGAAGACAAAGCCTTGGGAACTTAACAGATATTGTTTCATGTACCAACGAACCCCGCCTCGCCCCTTCACTCTAGGAACTAGCACAGGTTATCCTAAATGTTCTCAAACTGCCAGGATCAAAGAGCCCATGGCTAAGGCACTGGGGCCCTGGGTCTTGTCTTCTGTAAACAAGAATGTGGTTCCTGCCTAGAACGAGAGACTGGTCAGGAAGATAATTATTGCATCATGAGTGACTGAGGATTTTGAGGAGTTTTGAGAGGTACAAATTGCATCGCGTGGGCAACTAAACAGATATATTTTAGGCTGAGAGAATAGGCTTTGAAATGTCTAATGGTCCCATGATGAATCATTCAATCGTGGACATTTGTTTACAATCCCTGAAATTTTGAGTAACTGCGTTTCAAATTAAGTGCTCACTGATGGCACAAGTCTCTGTGGACCTTTAGCCAGTGCATGAATTGCATTAGGCTACCATTTCTTCTGTTTTTAGAACCAAGTTTAATGTTGGTGCCACAATCTCTAGATGGTGCTTTAAGGTATAGTGCTTATTCAAAAACCTATAGGAAACAGAACTGTACAGGCCTATCTACTGCACAATTACGTGAGGGTTAAGCACATTTTGCCTTCGGATTGAATTCAAGTCTTTTTAGGACTTCAGTGGAAATTTCTAAAAATAATTTTACCTACAGGGGGCATTGCGGAGTGCAGTGTCTGGATTTGAAAGGCCAGCCATTCAAGGGGTGCATGTCATCTGCTCCCATCCAGCATGAGTTTCGCTAGCACAGACCGGACTGTTCTGAGATTCATCCCATGTTATTGAGGAGTTTACCACATCAGTTCATTAAGTGTATCGACGACGTCGTCCCCAGTGACAGTTCGTACATATCCCAACCAGAAGCCATGGATTACAGGCAACTTCCACACTGAGCTAAAGGCTAGAGCTTCTGCTTTCAAGGAGCGGGACACTATTCCAGATGCTTATAAGAAATCCTGCTACGACCTCCGACGAGCCATCAAACAGGCAAAGAGTCAATACAGGACTAAGATCAAATCTTACTACACCAGCTCGGATGCTCGTCAGATGTGGCAGGGCTTGCAAACTATCATGGATTACAAAGGGAAACCCAACCGCGAGGTGCCCAGTGACGCGAGCCTACCAGACGAGCTAAATGCCTTCTATGCTCGCTTTGAAGCGAGCAACACTGAACCATGCATGAGAGCACCAGCTGTTCCGGACGACTGTGTGATCACTCTCTTCGTAGCCGACGTGAGTAAGACATTTAAAACAGGTTAACATTCAAGGCCAGACGGATTACCAGGACGCGTAGTCAGAGCATGCGCTGACCAGCTGGCAAGTGTCTTCACTGACATTTTCAACCTCTCCCTGACCCCGTCTGTAATACCTACATGTTTCAAGCAGACCACCATAGTCCCTGTGCCCAAGAACACCAAAGTAACCACTCTAAATGACTATTGCCCCGTAGTACTCACATCTGTAGCTATGAAATACTTTGACAAGCTCGTCATGGCTCACATCAACACCATCATCCCAGACACTCAGGACCCACTCCAATTCACATAACGCCCCCCAAAATTCCACAGATCTCTATAGCAATCCACACTGCCCTCTCTCACCTGGACAAGAGGAACACCTATGTGGGAATGCTGTTCATTGACTACAACATTAAACACCATAGTGCCCACCAAGCTCATCATTAAGGTAAAGACCCTGGGAATGAACACCTCCCTCTGCAACTGGATCCTGAAATTCCTGACGGGCCACCCCCAGGTGGTGAGGGTTGGCAACAACATATCTGCCACCCTGACCCTCAACACGGGGGCCCCTCAGAGGTGCATGCTTAGTGCTCTCCTGTACTCCCCGTTTACCCACGACTGTGTGGCCGCACACAACTTCTACACCATCATTAAGTTTGCTGATGACACGACGGTGGTAGGCCTGATCACCAACGACAATGAGAATGCTTATAGGGAGGTCAGAGACCTTGCAGTGTGGTGCCTGGACAACAACTTCTCCCTCAAAAGTCAGCAAGATAAAGGAGCTGATTGTGGACTACAGGAAATGGAGGGCCGAGCACACCCCCATTCATATCGACAGTGGAGTGGGTTGAGAGCTTTAAGTTCCACGGTTTCCACATCAATAAGGATCTATCATGGTCGACACACAGCAACAGTCGCAAAGAGGGAATGACAACGCCTCTTCCCCCTCAAGAGGCTGAAAAGATTTGGCGTGGGCGCTAAGATCCTCAAAAAGTTCTATAGCTGCACCATTGAGAGCATATTGACTGGCTGCATCGCCGCTTGGTATGGCAACTACTAGCCATCCTACTGCAAGGCACTACAGAGGGTGGTGCGTACGGCCTAGTACATGACTGGGGCCGAGCTCCCAGCCATCCAGGACCTCTATACCATGCGGTGTCAGAGGAAAGCCCTTCAAATTCTCAAAGACTCCAGCCACCCAAGTCATTGACTGTTCTCTCTGCTACCACACGGCAAGCTGTACCAATGCACCAAGTCTGGAACCAACATGACCCTGAACAGCTTCTAACCCAAACCATAAGACTTAAATAGTTTGTTAAAAATCTAACCAAATAGCTACCCAGACTATCTGCATTGACACTTTTTGCAAAAAAAAAAATCTCATCACACATTCTTCTGCTATTGTTTATTATCTATCCTGTTGCCTAATCACTCTATTCCTAGTTATATGAACATATATACCTCAATTACCTTGTACCCCTGCACATCGACTCAGTACTGGTACCCCGTGTATATAGACAAGTTATCGTTACTCATTGGGTATTTATTATTACTTTTCTATTATTTCTCTATATTCTTTGTCACTGCATTCTTGGGAAGGGCCCATAAGTAAGAACTTCACTGTTAAGACTACACCTGTTGTTTACAAAGCATGTGACAAATAAAATTATATTTGATATCATGTCAGATGTGTAGTAGGGTTAGGCCATATTTGAGGAGACCTCTTCTACAATATGTAACTCCAAATATTGCGATATCCTAAAATCGTTTTGCGCTGTTAATGATTAAATCATTCCAGACGGTGCAATTTGTGTGCTTTTTTACAATATTAGTCGCATTCTCATTAAATAATCTTAGTTAACTCTAATTTCACCTGGGCGGCAGGTAGCCTAGCAGTTAGAGCGTTGGGCCAGTAACCAAAAGGTTGCTGGTTCGAATACCCGTGCAGACAAGGTGAAAAACCTATTGATGTGCCCTTGAGCAAGGCACTTAACCCTAATTTGCTCCAGTGGTGCCCTACTACTATGGCTGACCCTGTAGGTAGGCAGTCATTGTAATTAAGAATATGTTCTTAACTGACTTGCCTAGTTAAATAAAGGTACAAAAATAATTTGGACTTAATTTTCAACATAATAATACAGCCTAACTGATACAACTGCACAGTTTTGATTTGTAACGATCAAATCGAGTATAGTCTTGCACTTCGCTAAGATATTGTCAATGTCAAATATCACAATATTTGAATTAATCATATATCAGCCCAACCCTAATGTGTAGGCTATACTTTACATAAATTAATGTAGATAAATAGATGTGTGAAATATAATGAGACATAGTAATGCAATGACACCTAGCTGGTTTAGGAGGGGGGTGAAAAGCAGATATGAAGATAATATAGGATGTTATAAATTAGAGCCAAACATGGACCAAATGATTGGTCTCTCTCCATCTCACACAAAGAGAGGGGCTAAGGAAGGAGAGAGGGTAAGTAAAGACAGAGGCATGAGATTGCAGAAACTGAACTGAGATAGATGTTAGTACCAGCCAGGCACTTGTGAAATCAAAACAGTAATTTCAATGTGTGCCTCAACAGAGGAACCTTTGCCAATTAAGGCAAGGCATTAAGTGGGTGTGTTATAGCGCAGTAAATGTACATTCCGTGACATGTTTTATAGGAAATAATTCAGTAAATTCTGGGGTTTGATTCATGAGATGGCAACAAATCATTTAACCAGGTCTTGGCGTTGCTAGCTGCTGTGGCAAGCAAGCTTGTTAGCCTGCTTACAACCACAACAAGCATTTACTTTGCACACAAATCATGTGTTGATAAAATATGTTTGTAATTTTCATAACAATGTTTGTTGGGAGGGTCTTGTCCATTCTGTAAGGATACATGGCTGCCCACATTATGGCCTGTAGCGCAAGATTGAATTGGATGACTAGCTAACGTTAGCTAACTAGCTTCAATGAAGATGCGCAGCCAATAACTTAGCAGCTAACGTTAGCTAGCTAACCAGTGCGGCTGCTTTGCTATCTACTGTACGTAGTTAGTTCACTACATGTTGTGTAGTGAATATACTGTACATGAATAACATTGAAATAATGCATTGTTATATAAATTAATACAATTATTAATTGATTAGACAAAGTCCTCCGTCATCTCTCATCCATTCGCTTCCCTGCAATATGCTCTTCCTCTTTCATATTGCTCAGCATCTTGCAAAAACAATGTAGTAGATACCTGATCACATTGAAGATGTGGGTTTAGTGGTAAAATTGTATAATTACTAACCTCTTGGTATCGAGTCGCATACTCCTTGGTCGCGCATTAGAAATAATATTTTTAGCCAACAGTTAGCTAGCTAGCTTTGAAATTAGCTGTTAGGGGATCGCTTCCTTGTTTCTTTCTCCCGCAGCCTTTCTTGCTGATTCTGGGTCCCGTGTGGCACGTTCACATGCGTTCCATGTTGTTACGGTAAATATGGTAGCTAGAAGGCTAGCTGGATTATTCCTTCTTGCCCGTGTTCTCTCTAATCTATCTACTCTAGATTAGGCAGAGATGTAAAGGGTTGCCGAATGGGTACGTAACAATACATTTAAAGACGCAACCCAGAGCGTTTTTTTGTGCCATTCACTCCTTTCTTTGACCCCTGTCTCTGTTTCTTGGTCTCAAACGTCTTCCAACGTGTTCTTGAGGTCTTCAAAACATGCAAAATTGCACATGATTTCGAGAGAAAGCGTTTTGTAAATATATATATATATATATTATTTCGCAACTTAAATGTCTGCTGCGGGTTCCCCTATAAATTCCAGCCGAAATAGTCAAAATGAAAGAGAAATCTGAATAGACGGGTTAGCGTGGTTATTGTTCTCGTTTTCTATTGTGTGATTCTTGTTTTGTGGGTTTTTTATGAGCTCGTCAGCTACCTTGCTACTTCAATTCGAAGACACGGTTAATAGTAAGATATGTGGCCATCGTTCTCCATTTTTGTCTTGAAAAAAAAATAATAAATAAATATAGTAAATAAAATATGGGAGAAAAAATATTGCCGCGCCTCCCCTTCAAGACGTCAGGCGTGAAGCCTATGGAATTGTGGGATTTGTAGTATACCCTTGTGCGCATAACTCGTGTGTTTTAAAGAGTGTAGAACCAACCCCAAATTCTTATTGTCCCACTAAAAGGCTGCAAAGGAAGCCTTGTTGCACATTCATATAGTCAGTAAAAATATGTATGGTTTGTGGAGAGCAGTTGGCATTTTCTTTCTGTGTCTACAATATCCACATACAAAAGGTTTGATGAAACTGTACATTCAAAAAAAGGTGTGAAGAGAGAAGGGTAGATTACCCCAGAGTTGACTAAACTCGGTCCTGCTCTAGCACTACACAGCTGATTCAAATAACCAATTTATTTGAATCAGCTGTGTAGTGCTAGGGTAAAAACCAAAACATGCACCCAGAGGGAGCCCCAGGACAGAGTTTGGGAAACCCTGGGTTACCCAATACCAGGTTGATGTTCCTTGGACAAATAGGTATGATGTCCTTGGGACAACATATAGGTATGGGATAATGTTTTCCACCAACCGGCTCTCTGTCAACCGGTCTATATGCAATAGCAATTGAGCCTGGAGACGTGATTATGTATGGGACAACATAGTTATGATGTTTCTGTATTTCTGATCAAGGTCCTTAAACTTAAATGCCATCTCAAATCTGAAGTAAGACTTTTGATGTGGCAACTCTCTAACACACACACACACACACACACACCAGTTATACAGCCCCACAGTGGAGGTGTCATAATACCCATAAAACGGTCAAACAGGGAAAGGGTTCCAATTGTTTTTCCACCATTTATATTTCCCACAGGGAATTAGAAACACTTAATAAGGGCTGTGTTTCGTGTAGGCTTACCCAGGTGTGACGTTTTGATTAGCATGTAAATCTCTCTCGGACAAGGTGACTTATCAATATATTCAGTTCTATTTACTCAGATTCAAAAATGCTAATTAGCAAGACTACAAATCCCTGTATGCTCCTTCACGTCATCTCTATCTGACACCTTTGCTAACAGGTAGTGTCAATTTAAAACTTGCACAAGACAGTTCACAGAATTGTCAATTTAAAGAAATGTAGTCATTTTAATCTTTACAAAATGTAGCTAACATTAGATAGTTAATCCAGAGATTCTTACCTTTGCCTTGATTCGGCAGTCTCGTCCAGATCATGTCATTTGTAGTTCTTTATGATAGCCACGTTAGCAGCTAATTAGAATTTTATTTTTGTCAGATAAATACAGGTGACTACAGTCTCCTTGTCCTAGAGTGAATTACACAGTTAACAAAACGTCACTCCAGAGTAAGCCTACACGAAACACAGCCCTTATTAAGTGTTTCTAAAATTTCCTATGGGAAAAATGAATGGTGGAAAAGTTATCGGAACCATTTCCTTGTTTCACCGCTAGGTTTTATGGGTTTTGTGAATCATACTGTGGTACTCTATACTGAGATAGTGATAATTCAATGTGACATGTTTTTGCTCATTTTCCAAACATTTTGTTCTTGTCTGGGAGACTAAATACTATCCAGTGCGATGTTGCAAATACATGTGTATCCTATATTATTATTTTGTATAAGCTATGTTCAACACTGATTTTAACATTGTAAATCTTAATCAAATAGTTTCTGTTTTCCTTTATCCTTGTATACTTCAGGGTGCTGTTCCGCAAACAGAAAATATGAACATTTGCCGTCTCTACCCCTAATTAGCTTACCCTCCAATGTGAGTGTAAGCTAAATAAAGCATATGAATATGAGTAGCCCAACTAGGCAATATCTAATGATTTCAAAACAAAAGAAACAAACTGATCCAGTTTGTGTACATCCACTGTTATTTCAGAACTCCCCCTTCTTTCACTCTCGCTACCTTGGCATCGTAACGTTACTGTCTCACGCAGCAGTGCTATCGAGCTAGGCTATTAGCTAGTCTTCCTATATTGTAGCTGAGACGCACCGGCTCCAACAACATTACGGTGTTGTACTGAGTCACAATTCGCTCCCTACATTTAAGACAGAGCTGTATCTAATTGTAGGAACTGAAATATAGATCTTCAATAAACTAATTGAAGATGATTAAGCTCTTTTCTCTGAAGCAGCAGAAGAAAGACGAGGAATCTGCTGGAGGAAACAGAACAGGAGCCGGGGGTAAAAAAGCAAGCGCGGCCCAGCTTCGAATACAGAAAGGTAAGCTAACTGGCTTCTTTAAAATCAGATGGTTTATTTTTTTTAACCATTAATATATTTGTTTAATCAACGTGTCTAATAAACAAAGACAACAAAAACGGGTGTGTATTGCCATAGGAGGCTGAGCTAGCTACCTAAGTAGTTGGCTAACTAGCTAGCCATATGGCTAACGTTAGCTAACTATTATGAAAACAAAATTCAAACGTCGCAGCCAGAAGATGGTGAAGCCAGGGAGTCAACTCATATTTACAGCACTTCATGTTAGTTAGCACCGTCGTTAGTTCATTTGCCCTGTCAGTTAAGTAGCTTAGATATCTAGCTAACTTACTGTATATTTGTTCAGTAGCTAGCTAAGTTATCAATGTTTAAATGTAGATGTGCCACTAAGCAATTTGTGCAAGACAAAACACAAGGTACCAGTAGCTACACGCATTAAAGCAGATGAAGTTAGTTAGCTTGCTACTAATGTCTGATGCTAACTACCTCAAAAACTTGGGTATAGTTGTTGTTAATTATTCTACAAAATATCTGAAATGTGTCTTACACTATTGAGGATAACACATTGATGTTATTGAGTAAAGTAAAAGTAACCTTTGATTTTCATCAGTCATCTATTTATACAGTTCAAGTTAGCTGTACTTACTTGAAGTAGGTATCACTAGCCAGGATGTTTTCCACACTTACCTAGGTTACAAACACAGTTTCTGGCCAGTGTGTTGGAGTTCACTGTTTGTCACAAAGTAACTGTCTACAACAACAGATAGGCTAGTTAATGTTATCAATTCAAAGATACATGTGAGACATTTAAACTTTTCATACCTTTCAAGACAAAACACATGACACTTGGAACAGTGAAAGACTGACTGAGTTGGATGGCAAGAAATATTAATATTTTTTTTATAACCTGGCTCAGCCATATAAAGTAGTTACATAATTTCTAAGCCAGGTTTTTAGCTAATAACATTGTTTCTAAAGTGAACGTGACATTTCCAGCTATCCAAACTGAGGAAATGCTGTGGTTGGATATCTGTGAAAAGACATATGCACCATGTTTTGAAAAGCCCCCTACAACCACGTAAACAAATGTTTTCCCACATACTTGGATAATGGAATTCAAACCACCCCTGTGTTGAGTTTGGTGGTTTTGTTCCAATGGCTCAGTTGTTATCCTTGTAACACCATGGACCTCATAAGATATCCAGTTGGCCTTTGATTCAAGCTGCTGTATAGACTCAAGCCCATGATTTTGAAAGACTAAGCTAATCTTGATTTCATAGTGGATGAAGGCCACCTGAAACCAACGGAACCTACAGTTGAAGTTTACATACACTTAGGTTGAAGTCATGAACTCATTTTTCAAACACTCTACAGATTTCAGTTAACAAACTATAGTTTAAGCAAGTCGGTTAGTACATCTACTTAGTGCATGACACAAGTAATTCTTCCAACAATTGTTTAGACAGATAGTTTCACTTATAATTCCCTATATCACAATTCCAGTAGGTCAGAAGTTTACATACACTAAGTTGACTGTGCCTTTAAACAGCTTGGAAAATTATTTCTGATAGGCTAATTGACATCATTTGAGTCAATTGGAGGTGTACCTGTGGATGTATTTCAAGGCCTTCCTTCAAACTCAGTGCCTCTTTGCTCGACATCATGGGATTTATCAAAAGATAACAGCCAAGACCTCAGAAAATAAATTGTAGACCTCCACAAGTCTGGTTCATCCTTGGGGGCAATTTCCAAATGCCTGAAGGTACCATGTTCATCTGTACAAACAATAGTATGCAAGTAGAAACACCATGGGACCATGCAGCCGTCTGTCTCCTAGAGATTAACTTACTTTGGTGCGAAAAGTGAAAATCAATCCCAGAACAACAGCAAAGGACCTTATGAAGATGCTGGAGGAAACGGGTACAAACGTATCTATATCCACAGTAAAACGAGTCCTATATTGACATAACCTGAAAGGCCACTCAGCAAGGAAGAAGCCACTGCTCCAAAACCGCCATAAAAAAGCAAGACTACGGTTTGCAACTGCACATGTGGACAAAGATTGTACTTTTTGGAGAAATGTCCTCTGGTCTGATGAAACAAAAATAGAACTGTTTGGCCATAATGACCATTGTTATGTTTGGAGGAAAAAGGGGGAGGCATGCAAGCCAAAGAACACCATCCCAACCATGAAGCACGGGGGTGGCAGCATCATGTTGTGGAGGTGCTTTGCTGCAGGAGGGACTGGTGCACTTCACAAAATAGATGGCATCATGAGGAAGGAACATTATGTGGATGTATTGAAACATCTCAAGACATCAGTCAGGAAGTTAAAGCTTGGTCGCAAATGGGTCTCCCAAATGGACAATGACCCCAAGCATACTTCCAAAGTTGTGCCAAAATGGCTTAAGGACAACAAAGTCAAGGTATTGGAGTGACCATCACAAAGCCCTGACCTCAATCCTATAGAAAATTTGTGGGCAGAACTGAAAAGGCGTGTGCGAACAAGGAGGCCTACAAACCTGACTCAGTTACACCAGTTCTGTCAGGAGGAATGGGCCAAAATTCACCCAACTTATTGTGGGAAGCTTTTGGAAGGCTACCTGAAACGTTTGACCCAAGTTAAACAATTTAAAGGCAATGCTACCAAATACTAATTGAGTGTATGTAAACTTCTGACCCACTGGGAAAATTGAAATAAATAATTCTCTCTACTATTATTCTAACATTTCACATTCTTAAAATAAAGTGGTAATCCTAACTGACCTAAAACAGGGAATTTTTACTAGGATTCAATGAAAAACTGAGTTTAAATGTATTTGGCTGAGGTGTGTGTAAACTTCTGACTTCAACTGTATATACTGTGATCTAGTCAGGAATTGGTTTACCTAATTTTGAAGTGAACTGACCCTATTCGTATATTAAACTCTGTAGAAAAAGATCAGAGGTGTTATTCAAAGCAGAATATAGGAAATACTCCGGGGCAACCATTACAGTTTGAAAGACCTCAGAGTGAGAGGGAAAATACCACTACAGGTGTGGGATAACCCCAGCACTTCAGAAGGTATCATTGGACTGTGTTAATTGGACTGCGTTGCTCAGGTGCCTTCTTCAATACCATTTACACGCCACTTTTTGTCAATTTTTTTTAAGCGGAAAAAATAAGAACTTTTAAAATTTCTTCCAGGCAGGTTCCATGCATGCCACTGAAGGGAAATCGATGCAGAAAGTCTTCTATTCATTGAGACATACATTTTCTCCTTACTCTCTCACAGACATCAATGAGCTGAACCTCCCAAAGACATGTGAGATCGTCTTCCCCGACCAAGATGATCTGCTCAACTTCAAACTCATCATCTCACCAGATGAGGTCTTCACTCTTTCCTGAAACAAGCTGTAGCTACTAGCTACGTGTCACAGAGAATCCTCCATATGTCATGTGTTTTGATTAAACCTTTAACTATTGTACTCAAACTTGTAAAGTTGCAAGTTATGAATGGTTTGTAATGCTAACATGGTGGCTTATCAACTAATATCCAAGGATAAATCATTTGTACACAATGTATTATTTAGCACTGTACATTGACATTCTCTCATGCCAACCCATCAAACAGGCTATGAACAGCATTCATAGAAACCCATATGTAAATAGATTCTCAGATTATTTTCTCTCTTTTTAGGGCTTTTACAAAGGGGGAAAGTTTGTCTTCAGCTTTAAGGTAAGGGGGCTTAATGTGGACAGACATCGGGACGACATGAGTCACTGCACCCTTGCTTTACTTTCACACTAAACTGTTGTTAATGGCATTACACCTGCTTGATAGCTATTGTTTTGTGGTATTTTTAGGGTTACAATTTGGACGTTTTTAATTGAGTGGTTTTGAGTGTATTGAGTGGTTAAAGGCCCAGTGCAGTCACAAACATGATTTACCCACTCACTACTGGGTTGGACCCCCCCTTTGCTCCCAGAACAGCCTGAATTATTTGGGGTATGGATTCTATAAGGTGTGGTGTTCAAACATTGCTCAATTGGTATCAAGGGACCTAATGTGTGCCAGGAAAACAGCTCCCACACCACCAGCCTGTAATGAGGCCTTGCGTAAGGCCTTGCACTCATGCAGCTTCAGCCAAATCCTGACTCTACCATCAGTATGACGCAACAGGAACTAGGGTTTGTCGGACCAGGCAATGTTTTTCCACTCAATTTTCCAGTGTTGGTGATCGCATGCCCACTGGAGGCGCTTCTTGTTGTTTATAGCTGAAAGGAGTGGACCCCGGTGTGGTCGTCTGCTGCAGTAGCCCATCCATGACTAGGTCTGATGAGTTGCCGTTCTGCACACCACTTCCGTTCTGTACTGCGCCGTTTGTGGCCCACCTGTTAGCTTGCACGATTCTTGCCATTCTCCTTTGAACCTCTCTCATCAATGAGCGGTTTTACATTAACATTTTAGTCATTTGGCAGACGCTGTTATCCAGAGCGACTTACAGTTAGTTAGTGCATACATGTTAATACTTTTTTCGTACTGGTCCCCCGTGGCAACCGAACCCACAACCCTGGCGTTGCAAGCGCCATGCTCTACCATCTGAGCTACACGGTACTACACAGGTTTTCGCCCACAGGACGGCCGCTGACTGTTGTTTTTTTGTCGCACCATTCTCGGTAAACCCTAGACACTGTCTTGCGTGAAAAGCCCAGGAGGCCGGCCTTTTTTTGAGATCCTGTTACTGGCGCTCTTGGCACCTACGATCATACCATGCTCAATGTCGCTTCGGTCACTCATTTTGCCCATTCTAACGTTCAATCAAACCGTAACAGAATGCCTTGATGCCTGTCTGCCTGCTTTATATAGCAAGCCACGGCCACATGACTCACTGTCTGTAGTAGCGAACCATTTTCGCGAGTGGGGTGGTGTACCTAATAAATGGACCACAGAGTATATTTCCACACTATGAGGATGGAATAATAATGTGAAAATTATGATAATGCCCTTTTAGTGTAAGAGCTGTTTTGAAAAGACCGCCTGAAATTTCAGCCTGTTTTTTAGTGGGATGGCATTTTGGCCTGCCTGGTGACATCACATTGGTTAATAGACTAATGAGAACGAGAGTTCCAAACCTTAATTCCAATAACAGCTTGTTTTTAGTTTTCCCATCTCCACTCCCAGACAGTCCTAGAAAAAGTCTTGCTTCTCTTTGCTAAGAAGCTGTTTTGGTTTCTTGTTTACCATTTTAACTGAAAACAACACAGTAGGGTACTTATTTGTTACCCAGAAATTATGTGATATTGAGAGAAAAATGGCTGCACTGGACCTTTAACAAAGTTGTGATGTGGCATGTTTTTAGATTAAAACTGTTCTCTTTTAGTTTTTTCTTATTCTAAATGCCTTAAAGAGATTCTCCGGTACTTGTGTATACTTTTTAGACAGTAGTTCTGAAAGTAGCGCTCACAAGCCAAAAGTGGCCCCTGAAAATGGTGTACTAAATCACATACGCTGATACAAAACATCAAGAGTACCTTCCTAATATTGCGTTGCACCTACTCCTGCCCCCTTGCCCTCAGAACAGCCTCAATTTGTTAGGACATGGGCTCTACAAGGTGTCAAATGCTTTTCACAAGGATGCTGGCCCATGTTGACTCCAATGCTTCCCACAATTGTGTGATGTTGGCTGGATGTTGTTTGGGTGGTGGACCATTCTTGATACACACAGGAAACTGTTGAGTGTGAAAAACCCAGCAGTGTTGCGTTCTTGACACAAACCAGTCCACCTGGCACCTACTACCGCACACTGTTCAAAGGCACTTTACAGTGCCTTCAGAAACTATTCACACCCTTTGACTTTTTCCACATTTAGTTGTTACAGATTTTTTTTAAATGTGTCACTGGCCTACACACAATTCCCTTTTTATGTCAAAGTGTAATTATATTTTTTGAAATCTTTACAAATTAATAAAACATTTAAAGCTGAAATGGCTTGAGTCAAGTATTCAACCCCTTTCTTATGGCAAGCCTAAATAAGTACAGGAGTCAAAAATGTGTTTAACAAGTCACATAAGTTGCATGGGCAGACAATAATAGTGTTCAACATGCTTTTTGAATGACTACCTCATCTCTGTACCCCACACATACAATTATCTGTAAGGTCCCTCAGTCGAGCAGTGCATTTCAAACACAGATTCAACCTCAAAGACCAGGGAGGTTTTCCAATGCCTCGCAAAGAAGGGCACCTATTGGTGAATGGGTTAAAAAAAAAAAGCAGACATTGAATATCCCTTTGAGCATGGTGAAGTTATTAATTACACATTGGACGGTGTATCAATACACCCACTCACTACACAGATACAGGTGTCCTTCCTAACTCAGTTACCGGAGAGGAAGGAAACCACTCAGGGATTTCACGGTGAGGCCAATGTTGATTTTAAAACAGTTACTGAGTTTATTGGCTGTGATAGGAGAAAATTGATGATGGATCAACAACATTGTAGTTACTCCACAATACTAACCTAATTGACAATGTAAAGAAGAAAGTCTGTACATAGAACATATTCTAAAACATGCATCCTGTTTGCAACAAGGCACTAAAGTAATACTTCAAAAAAATGTGGCAAAGCATTTAACTTTTTGTCCTGAAAAGAGATGGATGGAGCTAAACACAGGCAAAATCCTAGAGAAAAATCTGGTTCAGTCAGCTTTCCACAAGACACTGGAAGATGAATTCACTTTACAGCAGGACAATAACCTAAAACACAAGACCAAATCTTCACTGGAGTTGCTTACCAAGAAGACTGAATGTTCCTGAGTGTCCGAATTACAGTTTTGACTTAAATCTGCTTGAAAATCTATAATAATGGGCAAATATTGTAAAATCCAGGTGTGCAAAGCTCTTAGAGACTTACCTAGAAAGACTCACAGCTTCCAAAGGTGATTGTAACATGTACTGACTCGGGTGTGAATACTTATGTAAATTAGATATTTCTGTATTTCATTTTCAATACTGGTGCAATATAGCTTCTTTCAAACTAGGGATTTCGTGGCTAATTGAGTTAAACCAGTATTTCAGATCCTAGATTATGCATGTATGAACATCACATTGACACATTCAGCCCAAAGCGGGAGGTTTAAAAAATACTTAGTAGTCACCAAAATTCCTGATTATGTCTTTAAGAATCTTGATGGTAAGCATGTTTTTTATAACTCAGTTGTTGGTCGAAAGAAAGTGAATGGATTAAAGGTCAGAGAATATCTTCCTTTGACTTCTTGTGACTTCTCTGTTTTACAGGTAGGACAAGGCTACCCTCATGACCCCCCGAAGGTGAAGTGTGAGACGATGGTGTACCACCCAAACATTGACCTGGAGGGCAATGTCTGCCTAAATATCTTGAGGTATACCACCTGCACTGTGTCCGCTTTGTTTTCGGTGTCTTGTTTGATCACTCAGAATGACTACAGAATTTTACATTTTGACTATTATACTGAGCAGTGTCTTTTTAACATCTCTTTTTCTCTTACAGAGAGGACTGGAAGCCTGTGTTGACAGTAAACTCCATCATATATGGACTACAGTATCTATTTCTAGTGAGTATAGGGAATGCTCTATTTCCAATTTAGCCTAGCCAAGTTTGATTACTCTTTCTTGTTCATCATGCTTGGAATCAGGAATGTAGCAGGATGTATAATGGCTATGACTTTCAGATTACTGGTCGGCACAGGTAGGAACACCTGGCAAATAATCACGCCCTTCTCCTCCTCAGGAGCCAAATCCAGAGGACCCCTTAAACAAAGAGGCGGCGGAGGTCCTGCAGACGAACCGACGTCTCTTTGAGCAGAATGTCCAGCGGTCGCTGCGGGGGGGCTATGTGGGCGCCACGTATTTTGAGCGGTGTCTCAAATAGCTCCTTGCCCATGTCGCTTTAATTCTCCCCCCCCTCCCCCCCAGACGCATTACCGTTTACACACGCTGAGACACTGACTGACACAGACTTGGGCAGCCGGGGAGGGAGGGGGATGTATGGGGGGGTTTCGCTCGGGGGAAGGGAGGGGGTCCAAAGGTAAAGATGACAGATTTGGATGGTCAGTGAATGTTGCTCAGAGAATCGGTATATGCCACTACGCTGATGCCCACAGTTGTTATTTTGCGGAGATAGACATGCCAACTGATCCTCCCACTCGCGGACAAGGACAAAAAAACAGACGAGATACGCACTTAGACACCTCTTGCTCCCTTTTACAAAAGGGTCGCAGTGTATGTTTTGAACGCTATGCGAGCGCCTCTAGATTACGAGAGTTCTGAACCTGGCGGATCGCACCCATGCTTGGTGGTGAAACTTATATATATATATACACACACACACACACCTCAACAACATGCCTACTGACACGCAAGGCATATGCTATCACATGCGCACACGTGTTTCAGATGCATACACAGGCCATATACATACACTGGCAGAGGACTGATGCTCGGACTGACAGACAGACAGGACGGACGCAGACATATATTGACAGGATCAGTAATGCAGACAGGGCTGTTGTGGGATTGGGAGATCTTTTTAGTTTTGTTATGGTTTTCTGGGTGGGGTAGCTAGGATTTCATTGGGGAGGGGGGGGGGGGCTTACAATGTTACAATTCTATTGTGTATATTGAAATCCCAGCTGTTCACAATGACTGCAATATGAATTATGTTAAATAAAATGAACTTGAATGATTATAATTCTTGTAACGTCAATACAAACATGTCAATGGGGCTTCATTGAATTAAAGGTTTATTTTGTAATCAAACTCTAACCTTGGGGTTTAGGGCTTGAAACATGAGTAATGCAGCCAATATAACTTTTTAAATTGTACCTTTTTATGAACTCATTAAAGATGTTTTCACTTTAGCAGTTTTCAAACCCCAGGTAGTGAATGATTGCTGGACAAATGTTGAGTCCATAATGGGTTATTCCTATAACACAGTGATACTGTTCACTCACAGGCCCATTAAACCAGTCAAAGATCTGTTCATTATTTGGTTATGTAATTGATCTAACCACTGCCAGTGGTGATTTAAGCTTATTGAAATGAATTAACCCTTTCAAATGAAACATGCGTTCTCACTTTAGTGGCGAGGATTCAACAGTGACAGGATCCTTCAGAGTCGATGAGCTAAGATCAGCTAAACAAAGATGCACTGGTAAACCCTACAGTTGAATTAGATTTCCTTGCCATAGACCGACGCAAGATCATGCTGGTTTGATTCTTTCCTTTATAATTGAGCTATAGTGACGCAGAATGCTTTCGCTTTTCACATTTGTTAATGTTTGGTGCATGATACATCTCTTGAAATGCTGGGTTTGAGTTTGCTCTTGCACAGAATGGCTATCCAGGAGCAGAGATGAGAAAAGGGCTATGCTTGTACTCCAGTACCCTCTTGTGGCTGGAAACAGCACCTATTGCCGCTGTAGTGATAATGGGAAGGTTCCAATGACCAAGTGTAAAACATGAGGTATTTATATGAATAACTGAGGCACTTTTTCCTCCCCAATACATTTTTATTGTTAAAATATTTAAAACATATAGAACGACAGACAATAAGAACAATATTGCCACAAAATAAATAAACTCCTCGCTGCCAAGGGCTGTAACCACACAAAATATATTTGCATCTTTCATGGCCTTCCACTTGAATTGTGTAAGGATGGTGATTCAGCAAATGTCTGATCATCATCCACAATTCCCTGACAACTAAAACATGTACCCATTACACAATGCTTTCAAACAGGACAGATTAAATTCCAGATCTAGAACAAGAGTAGCTTGTGCAGCATTTCCCTAACTCTGTCCTCGGGACCCCAAGGGGTAGACATTTTGGTTTTTGCCAAATCACTACACAGCTGATTAAAATGATCATCCCTCGATGAACCCCTGAATCAGCTGAGTAGTGCTAGGGCAAAAAACAAAACTTGCACCCCTTGGGGTCCAAAGGACAGAGTTTGGGAAACCCTGATTTAGTGTGAAAAAACCTTGAACAATGCAAGAGATCCTCAACAGGACCTATCCACCAAGATAAATAAGAACATTAGACTGAAGCCATTTTGACACAAATATTAGAAAATTATGACAACCAAGAGGGTTAGAAAAAACCATTGTGATTTCATATTCCAATCCTGACCATTAAGTAATTCCAAGATTCCAGTGTTTTGCCCCATCACCTGTGTCAAATGTGCGGTGGGTACTGGACATAATGCCAACAGTTGAATTTGAGGTTGCAGGCAAAATGTAGAGATGAGAATTCTCTCTCCCTGTCCACTCACTCGGGCACGCTGCCACACTGTGTGGTCATGAGAGCCAGAGGCACCTCCCTGTCCCCGGTGCCCACCAGAGGAAACATCCTCTCAGAGAACTCGGCCACGCTGAAGCTGTACACCTCCGAGCCCGTCTTGGCGTTGTAGAAGGTCACCTGACCTTCCTCGCAGTCCAGGTAGATGCCCACCTTGCGGAGGCGCACTGATGCCTTAACCTTGGTGAGGGCCGGGGTGGTGAGGGCACGCAGGTGGGTGCCCCCCCACCAGAGGGCGTAGTAACCGCTATTGGGGCTCATGTCGAACAGACCTTTCCTCTGCGCTGACTCCCGCACCACGCCCACCTTCCAGTCTTTATTCTCACCCACGTTCACCTTAGATGAAGAGATAGATAGAAACAAAGAAAGTGATACCGACAACAGTTTGAGTGGGGGTGAACATGCAAGGGTGAATCCTAATTGATTTACTCTCCTAGATTGCATGTCCTACACTTTTCTAACATCAAATGCCTAAATAGATTAAATCAATACAACTGAAGCCACTATTCAGACATTTCTCCCACCCTCCAGTTTTTATGAGATCCCCTAACCCTTGACCCCGGCCCTCACCTCCCAGTAATGTCGCCCCGAGGTGAAGCCCTCTTTTGTCAGCACACAGGACCAAACATCAAAGCGTTGCGTGCTGTTCCTGTAGAACTGCAGCTTCTCTCCTCTCTTCACCTGCTTCCTGTCGTCAGAGAGTATGAGGAAGGGGTATGCCGTCACCGGATTTAGCGTCACATCCTCTGTGAATGAGAAAGAACACAAAATGGGGAAGGCTATGGTGTGAATGCCACAGCCGAATAATGTCACAAATCATGGCCAAAAAGACAGTGGTGACAGTGAGATGGCGTCTTGTGTAAAACACCATTTTTCTTGGAGAGCTTTATTGGAAAAACAACGAGTCAATCACTACATCCAGCAGTACAGTAAGAGAAATGGTAGAGATAAGACTAGGATAAGATGGTATTTAGATTTAGGATCAGAACAACTCACCTAAATAAGACTGGATCTTCTTCAGCCCTATACGAAAAAGTAATTTGATGAGTCTCTTTTCCAATGCATAGAAACTACTATTGGTTTAATTAATTAAAGGCCCAATGCAGACATTGTTTTTATATCAATATCAACATTTCTGTTCCAACAAAAATAGCTTTTTACCAAAATACTTCATCAAGGAAGAATTTTGCTAGGACTGTCTGGGAGTGGTCTGAGTGGGGAGGGGAAAACTGAAAACTAGCTGTTTGGAAGTTTGGAACTCTTTATTAACCAATTTACCACCTGGTGATGTCACTAGGCAAGCCGAAACTCCCACCCATGCAAACAGGTTGATTAGAAGGTCCTGTGTAGTTCATAATTTTTAATTTCAACAAGCAACTGTCAGGAAATAACACTAGCTAGGTTTCCATCCAATTAGCGACAGATTTTCATGCAAATATTCTAGAATCTGCATAAAGAAAATATGCATTCCCACCAGTGGCCTGTTTCCACCAAAATTACTTTTGCGGATAAAAATCAGTGCGTGATGACAGTGCACACAAAATGTACCTTTTCGCTTAAGTTTCCATGTACCGAACAAAAATCTAAAGTTCAATGTGTTTCCATCCATATTTAACTCTACCGATAGTTTTGTCACAAAAGCTGTTGCGTTAAATAGCAAATGTGCCTACTCTGGTCTTGGCACGTGCGCTCTAGCCAACAGCTCACAGATACTGTGCGGGTAGGCTACTCTACATGATGAGATAATTATGGATGATCGATGCTTAACAGCAGTTAAGCATCGATCATCATGTCACCAGAATAAAACCCTCAATATTTATTGGAAAGGAGCATCAAGATCACGGTGTGTCTTTCACTACCCTGTGCAGTTCATAACTTCTTTCTTCTGTTGTCTAATAAATTGCATGGTTTCCTCGAGTTGTAGAAAGAGGACCACGCCATATCATCACGTGACTCCAAGTTTAATTCGATATGATGGTTATTATATCCGAGCCCCACCTGTTTTGAGACCCACGTTTTTAGCAACAAAAAATACTTTTTTACAATATTTTATTTTTGGGGGGCTTGCCTGTTTTGCATGTTATTTTGGCATTAATACGTCACATATCAGTTTGCAAACAATGTAAAAAAAATCCACAAAAAATAAATAAATATATATATATATATATATATTTTTATAACTGAGTTACTAAAGCCGCATACAAATATGGTCTCTTTTTTGTTTCCTTGAGTAATAAAGCTCCAAAATGCAGGTGTTTCAGCCTAGCTCAGAGCTTTCTGTGGTGGTGGGGCGGCCCAGCAGAAAATAGATGAATTGCACCATGATTGGCTCAGTGTTCTGTCACTCATTGGGACATTGCGCAATCACCTATTTTAAGTCCTTAGTAAGGTGGACATCCAACACTTCAGCCCTTTGGATCCAGCCATAGAGTTATATTACAAGTCATTGGCCACAGAAATGACATCAAATCACATTATACAGTGGGGAGAACAAGTATTTGATACACTGCCGATTTTGCAGGTTTTCCTACTTACAAAGCATGTAGAAGTCTGTAATTTTTATCATAGGTACACTTCAACTGTGAGAGACGTAATCTAAAACAAAAATCCAGAAAATCACATTGTATGATTTTTAAATAATTAATTAGCATTTTATTGCATGACATAAGTATTTGATCACCTACCAACCAGTAAGAATTCCGGCTCTCACAGACCTGTTAGTTTTTCTTTAAGAAGCCCTCCTGTTCTCCACTCATTACCTGTATTAACTGCACCTGTTTGAACTCGTTACCTGTATAAAAGACACCTGTCCACACACTCAATCAAACAGACTCCAACCTCTCCACAATGGCCAAGACCAGAGAGCTGTGTAAGGACATCAGGGATAAAATTGTAGACCTGCACAAGGCTGGGATGGGCTACAGGACAATAGGCAAGCAGCTTGGTGAGAAGGCAACAACTGTTGGCGCAATTATTAGAAAATGGAAGAAGTTCAAGACGATGGTCAATCTCCCTTGGTCTGGGGCACCATGCAAGATCTCACCTCGTGGGGCATCATTGATCATGAGGAAGGTGAGGGATCAGCCCAGAACTACACGGCAGGACCTGGTCAATGACCTGAAGAGAGCTGGGACCACAGTCTCAAAGAAAACCATTAGTAACACACTACGCCGTCATGGATTAAAATCCTGCAGCGCACGCAAGGTCCCCCTGCTCAAGCCAGCGCATGTCCAGGCCCGTCTGAAGTTTGCCAATGACCATCTGGATGATCCAGAGGAGGAATGGGAGAAGGTCATGTGGTCTGATGAGACAAAAATAGAGCTTTTTGGTCTAAACTCCACTCGCCGTGTTTGGAGGAAGAAGAAGGATGAGTACAACCCCAAGAACACCATCCCAACCGTGAAGCATGGAGGTGGAAACATCATTCTTTGGGGATGCTTTTCTGCAAAGGGGACAGGACGACTGCACCGTATTGAGGGGAGGATGGATGGAGCCATGTATCGCGAGATCTTGGCCAACAACCTCCTTCCCTCAGTAAGAGCATTGAAGATGGGTCGTGGCTGGGTCTTCCAGCATGACAACGACCCGAAACACACAGCCAGGGCAACTAAGGAGTGGCTCCGTAAGAAGCATCTCAAGGTCCTGGAGTGGCCTAGCCAGTCTCCAGACCTGAACCCAATAGAAAATCTTTGGAGGGAGCTGAAAGTCCGTATTGCCCAGCGACAGCCCCGAAACCTGAAGGATCTGTATGGAGGAGTGGGCCAAAATCCCTGCTGCAGTGTGTGCAAACCTGGTCAAGAACTACAGGAAACGTATGATCTCTGTAATTGCAAACAAAGGTTTATGTACCAAATATTAAGTTCTGCTTTTCTGATGTATCAAATACTTATGTCATGCAATAAAATGCAAATGAATTACTTAAAAATCATACAATGTGATTTTCTGGATTTTTGTTTTAGATTCCGTCACTCACAGTTGAAGTGTACCTATGATAAAAATTACAGACTTCTACATGCTTTGTAAGTAGGAAAACCTGCAAAATCGGCAGTGTATCAAATACTTGTTCTCCCCACTGTATGTACAGTAGCTTTGATTGGACTGATCATGTCAACATCTTACTTTCACAATCTTAGCTAGAAGTCATCATCATGAATCAAGTCTACTGGCTAATCCTTGTCATATGAAGAGAAATAATGTAGAGAAAATATAGAGAACGTATCAGTTCATCATAGGAGAGCTGTAGCGATCTCTAACTGAGGAGAAGGAAGTAAATAGAGAAAGTCCACAAGCTGTGATGAGTTCCAGCCATCTCCTGTGACTACCTTTAGTTAGCATTCTTTGTTTTAGCCAAGGCCAGTGTGCGTCCTTCAGAAAATGAAGTGGGTTCATATTTCTTACAATTCATGTGTTGTGGACGCACTCCTTTGTTATGCTAATTTGTGTTTTTACTGCGAGCTGGTTAGCTTGATAACCCTGTTGTTTCTGTCAACTCATTTTAGACATTTAGCATTTCAATGTCTGGTCTTACAGTATATGCCCTGTGGTTATATGGATGTATACTGTATAGATTATGTAGTATTTGAGTATTTTGTTAGCAATGAGCCTTGTGGATGCATTATACATTCAAGTTCATGCAGTTGTGTGAGGATGGTGTTGCTCAGTAATGCTGTGTAGTTGCACTCCTCTGATCATTCATTAGTGAAGTCACAGCCATGTTGTTAGGTTGTGTTGCCTTGTGCAGCAGATAAGCTATAAATACTATGGCTACAATAGGTTATGTAATTGGAGGTTGTATTAAGCCTATATCTGTTTACTATTGTCAAGCCATACACTGTGCTGTGCCATTACTGCTCTGTGAATCAGCATCATTAAACAACCCCAACTGGAATCCTACCGGTCTATCATATGTGCCTGGAAGAGAACACATAGTGATAAGTAAAACCTAAACCCACTGAATATACAGTCCACCAAGTCCTCAATTACAGTATTGTGCTCATCGGCCATTGGACATAAACATGACAACAATTTGGAGATCGCAAATTCAATAATGAGTGGTTTGTAAGGAATCGGTGACAGTGGCTAACTCCAAGCATTGCAAGAGCCACGGCTTTTGTGGAGCGATGGTTAACAATGCTTCGAGGGTGACTGTTGTAGTAAGCTGTGCCTCACCTTAATAATTTGGTCTATTTTCACCAACACGGTATAGTAAACATCATTCGTGGCGGGTGTTTGACTTTTTTTGTACAGCTTTGACAGTGCTACTGATAGTAGTGGTAGTGCTTGGCTTGCACGTGCAAATTCAGCACACACAACATTCTATAATAAAAGTATATTATTTGACATATCAAATTAAAAGCTTATTTAACGAGTCAAATAGTGTTATTTGAAGTGTATCTTTTTTGACACGCAAAGACCCAAACGGCGTTCAATGTGCCTCACCCTAATAATCTGGTCTATTTTCACCTCTTAATTTTACCTACTGTTCTGACTTGGTGGTGCACATGTAGCCTATAACCTTGTTTATATAAATGTAATCATTGAATATTGTAAGAGCTTTCATTGTCTGCTTATATGCCACCTTTATTTATCCTACGGTTCTGACTTGGTTTACAGGGAGTACACTGAACGGCCAATGTTCTGAATTCTGTTGCTGTACATTTCAAAAGTTCTGAACAAATTATATATATATTATATTGACTACATCCGTCATCGCTCGCTCATTGTCTTAATCGAAATTACGGATTGCCTCTTATCCACTTGTCGTCCCCTTATGCCATAGTTTGTACATCTCAATTGTCAGTAGAAACCACATTTCTTTAAACAAGTCAGCCATATCAGCTATGTTTTTTTTTAAAGGCAGTAAATGAGGCTGAATTAACTGTTTCGCTGCCAGACAAGGCTCAGCTTATAGCTAGGTGTAGCAGTGGTAAGGTGTTGGGACTCTGCTGTTGGTGCAGCTTTATGTAGGCCCTAACAGTTTGTGGGCACCGTTTGTCACCGTTATAGTGCAATTAATGTATTGTTTAGTGTTGTGTAGTGGCTTTGCTGGCATGCATCTAAAAAATGTTCATACTGTACGACTTGCATAAAACTGTGGATGAAAACATGGTTAGTGATCAACATTTTTTACACTTTTACAGTGTTCGTTTCATCAGCTGTTGTATAATAGGATACAAAGCGCAGGAAAAACTGCACTGCTTTGGGCCTTTAACTATTAGTGAACTATTGTGAAGGTGGGGGAAGATGTTCTATTAGATGTATGCGTTTAAGAAGAGCATACATTATCGAACTATAAAATGAAAAAAAACGACAAATAATCTTTTGAGGCCTACATCAAATTAGTTATTTTAAAACTTCTTCAAAAGGGGCATCGTGAATCACCAAGCACCAATCTTCTAAAAATTTATTTGAAGTAAGTTAAAGGAAAAAGCTTACAAATCTGTGTGTTTAAGACAAGCTCTTGACTTTTGTCTAACATTTCCTTTGCGCTAAACAAAATATCCCATCTCATTACTCAATAGTTCATTCACATGGGTCCTAGACCCTAACCCAAAAGAGAATCTTTGGAGTGAAAAGCTCCAATAGAGTGCAGACAGACATACCTGATCCTGATTTGATCTTTTTTAGATCTGAGGGGAGAAGAAGAAACATGAAGACATGTTGTTTAATGGAAGTATTTGTAAGTAACAGGATTAAAACATAAAAAAGATCCAATGCAGCCTTTTTGATCTCAATATTAAATCATTTCTGTGTAACAATTAAGTACCTTACCTTGTTTTCAATTAAAATGGTCAAAAATAAACTAAAACAGCTTCTTAGCAAAATGCAATTTCTCAAGCAAAACTTTTTCTAGGACTGTCTGAGAGTGGTCGGAGAGGGGCCTAATTGGAGGAGCTTAAATGGTAGAGATGTGTAACTTTAAAACAAGCTGAGAAGGGCAAACTCTCTTTTCAAAACAGCAATTACACAAAGTTCTTTATCATAGATTAAAAAAATGTCACATTATTATTCCAACCTCAGTGTGGAAATACAGTGCCTTCGGAAAGTTCAGACCCCTTGACTTTTTCCAAATTCTGTTACTTTACAGCCTTATTCTAAAATAGATTAAATTAAAACAATTCCTCTGCAATCTACACACAACACCCCATAATGACAAAGCAAAAATAGTTGTTTAGAAATTGTTGGAAATAGAGATACCTTATTTATATTATTATTCAGACCCATTGCTATGAGACTTCGAAATTGAACTCAGGTCCATCCTGTTTCCATTGATCATTTATTTTATTTATTTAACTAGGCAAGTCAGTTAAGAACCAAGTCTTATTTACAATGACGGCCTACCAAAAGGCAAAAGACCTCCTGCGGGGGTCCTTGAGATGTTTCTACAACTTGATTGGAGTCCACCTGTGGTAAATTCAATTGATTGGACATGATTTGGAAAGGCAAACACCTGTCTATAAAAGGTCCCACAGTTGACAGTGCATGTCAGAGCGGAAACTAAGCCATGAGGTCGAAGGAATTCCATAGAGTGCCGAGACAGGATTGTGTTCTGGCACAGATCTGGGGAAGGGTACCAAAACATTTCTGCAGCATTGAAGGTTTAAGAATGATGAAGGCCAACACAGTGGCCTTCATCATTCTTAAATAGAAGAAGTTTGGAACCACCAACACACTTGCTAGAGCTTGCCACCAGGCCAAACTGAGCAATCAGGGGAGAAGGGCCTTGGTCAGAGAGGTGACCAAGAACCTGATGGTCATTCTGACAGAACTCTGTGGAGATGGGAGAACCTTCCAGATGGACAACCATCTCTGCAGTACTTTACCAATCAGGCCTTTATGGTAGAGTGGCCAGATGGAAGTCACATCACATCCTGCTTGGAGTTTGTCAAAAGGCACCTAAAGACTCTCAGACCATGACAAACAAGACTATCTGGTCTGATGAAACCGAGATTGAACTCTTTGGCCTGAATGCCAAGAGTCACATCTAGAGGAAACCTGGCACCATCCCAGCATGGTGGTGGCAGTATCATGCTGTAGGGATGTTTTTCAGCTGGGAGACTAGCCCAGACTTGAACCTGATCGAACATCTCTGGAGAGACCTGAAAATAGCTGTGCAGCGACGCTTCCCATCCAACCTGACAGCGTTCGAAAGGATCTGCGGAGAAGAATGGGAGAAACTCCAAAGGTGCTTCAACAAAGTACTGAGTAAAGGGTCTGAATACTTATGTAAATGTGATATTTCATAAAAACATTTTTATATACAATTGCCAAAAATTCAAAAAACCTGTTTTTGCTTTGTCATTATGGGGTATTGTGTGTAGATTGATAAGGGGGAAAAACGATTTATTAAATTTTACAGTAAGGCTGTAACATAACAAAATGTGGAAAAAGTCGGAATACTCTCCGAATGTACTGTGTGTGTATGACACAATTTAAGTTGACCCACCTCGTAGAGACCACTGACTCTTAGTGCTCCGTAGTGCCTGTACACTCATCATACTGTCGCTCTCCCGTAGGGAAGTAACTGAAACACACGCATAATGTGTTATATTAACAAACAAGGTCAGGGCACACCATACAATGCATTATACTTTCAGGTCAGGTGTGATAATAGTTATGCAGGTTATGTGTTTCCTGTCTTACGCGTTTCCTCATATTTTCATGTACCTTCTGGTACTTTTACAACCCACTTTTGTTAATGATTCACTCATTCAACACAGCAATGGATAACAGAAGGAACGTGTTCTATAATTGGCATGAGGTATTTGAGTAGGAATGGCGTTTTGACTGCTTACAGACTGGACTGACTACTTTCAGAGTGACTCAGTAGAATACCTTCCTCGATATTTACCATCAACTATCAACAATTTATGAGAAACAGCCGAAAACCACAGTAGAGGAACAACTCACGATGACTATAAAAAATAATTATGTTGTAGATGATGATCATAAGGAGGAAAAGGGATTTTTGGTAACATTGGTAGAACCCACAAGCTATCTGCAATATTTAAGCTGATTAACATTATTCATATTTGGTAACTGTGATTTCCATTTTGAAAAGGACAATGAGGATATGACTATGGTGATTATGAGATTGGTTAAAACGCTGAAAGTGATGATGGTGCTACTCACTGGAGCCTCGGGAGTGCACCTGCCCCATGCGGATCTCGTCCATACTCTTCTTTAGTCCCCTCAGAGCCACCTTCACCTCCCCCAGAGAGAAGTGCAGCGACACCTCGGCATCCAACTCCTGGGTGTCAGAGTCTGCCTGTAGGGGGGCACTCGCCTCCTCAAAACTCTGAAAGTGGGTTGAAGGCAGGCATTGAAATAACGTTCAATTGAAAGACTTACATTTCACAGAGTTTAACATCAGTGGAGTGGACTCGGGTAATATCTCTGATAGCTTGCACTTATAGAGGCCATTGGAACGTACACGTGGCACACCCGGTGCATGTCCCATTGCCCTCAAAGTGCGAACCCCACCCAACTGTTACAATATAAAAGCTAAATGATAAAAGGTGCCTCAGCTAAAACATATTCCCTCCGTACCTGGAGGAAGCCAATGTGGTCATCAGACGTGGCCTGGGCTTCCAGTCTGGATCGCCGCACCTGCAGCTGGCCAAGCTCCGCCTCCAAACAGGTCACTAGCCCCTCCCCACGTGACTCCACGGACACTCGCTTCTCCTCGATCCCGTCCACCAGCTCTTCACGGATCCTGTCCACCGATTGACTCAGCTCCCCCAGCAACTGCTCCACCTCCGACAGCTCACCCCGTGCATAGCTCTAGAAAGAACGGACAGGAGTAGGATTACGTTGCTCCTTGACACTGATTTAAGGTCAGTTTCTTTCTCTCCAGTTGTGGTCATTATTGTGATCACAGGTCAAAGGAGAAAGAAACCTTCTGTCAACCGACAAATTTGGGATTCATCAATCCTAAAATGTGTTTATTAAATTTTAATGTAGCTTTTTCTGTAATGTATCATAACAGGGGTATAGCAAACATCATTTGGGTTGACTAAACAGACTGTCTTGACCTGCTAATAGCTACTGCAGTGGGGGCAATGGTTGTC